>JBBPDC010193457.1:0-14753 GCA_037974485.1 Hemigrammopetersius urotaenia
CACCCACGCACCCATACACACACTCTCCTCCATCCCTCAGCTTCTACTAACACACACACACACACACACACACACACATTTACATTTACATTTACATTTACACACATATACACACTCTCCTCCATCCCTCAGCTCCTACCAACACAGCTCAGAGAACACCAGACACTGGACAAGACACTACTCACACAGGGCATATCATTATTACAGAGAGGTACACACACACACACACACACACACACACACACACACACACACACACATATTTAGGGTTTACTCTATAAAAATAGAAATTTTTAGGCATTTTTTTACCAAAACACAACAACACAGGTTTTCGCTATACACAGGTGCTCTTGGAACATAACCCCTGAGAAAAGAGGGCAATTACTGTATATAAGTATCTGTCATTCCTGACATGGTATAAACACAAACCTGTGTGTGTATGTGCATGTATGTGTATATACATATATATATATATATATATATTAGAGGTGGGCATAGATTAATTTTTTTAACGTCGTTAATCTCATTGGCGTTAACGGCGATAACCCAAGCTCCCCCCCGACAGAGAGACCGAGACACGTTTAAAACGTGTGCGAACCGGACAAGTCACTGAAATATCAAGGTGAAATTCATCATCGCTTGCGTAGTGTAGACCCAGCTCCCTCTGTCCGGGGGAGAGACCGAGACAGGTTTAAAACGTGCGTGAACCGAACAAGTCACTGAAATATCAAGGTGAAATTCATCATAGCTTGCGTAGTATAGACCCAGCTTCCTCTGTCCGGGGAGGGGGGGCTGGGGAGGGATTTAACGGCGAATTTTTTTTATCACGTGATAAGAATCTCGCGGCGTTAATATATATATACTGGGGCTGTAACGGTACATGTATTCGTACCGAACCGTCACGGAACATGGGTCACGGTTCGGTACATGATGTCTTTCGGAGAATGCGCGGTACAACGGAGAAGACGTGATTGAAGTAATACGGAATCCCAGAGGGACCAAAAAGCGCAAGTAAATCATAAACCTGGGTCATAGTGTGGTGCAATAGAGCCACCTACTGTCATAACACTTCTGCTGCCTTACACATACATGAAAAAATAAGCAAGAGTGTGTGTTTACTGGTTAATACACTGCTTTTTTTTTTTAATAAACAAAAACAAACCAAGCCTCATTCTTTAGAACTTTTTGTTGCTTAACTTTGCTGTATCGTGAACCGTATTTATTTATTTAAGACAAACAAGACAAATCAGGAAATGCTGCCACTTACTGAATGCCTCTCAGACAGTCATCACACCGTGAGGTTGGAACTAACTGTGGCATAATATGTTATTATGTTCCAGACAAGTGCTTATATGGAAACATCTCAGCAGGTTAATACATATATTTTTTTTCTTATGGCACTTGATCTGCTCTTAGTGAACTGACACTTTTCTGGACAGCTCTCAAGGGTAATTGTGTCGGCTTCTTAACTCTCTTGGACATGCTCGTAAACAAGAGCGTACACTGGTCGCGTTCGCTGTCACATAATGAGAGAGGATTGCAATGATGTCGAGCACAGTGTTCTCATTGTTCAGCCCCCAGTCTAATTGAAGGTAGTAGCGTGGTAGGAGGAGCACACATGGCTTCTGTACGTTGTGAATGTGGATTTGGGTGTAATAGCAGGATTACAGCCGCCCACTTGGGCGTCTTTACTTGCTGCTCCTTTTGGCACTGAGAGTTCCTTATTATTCTTGAGTCATCGTGCTTTCATGTGCTGTAGTTGCCTAGATCCATGCCACACTGAAGAATCCTTTGGAGTCAGCTCCCAGAGGCCCGAGGCCTACAAGTCCCCAGAGGCTTCCCTCGCCCTCTGCCACTCTCAACCCACACGCGATTTCTCACCAGCAACACTACGCGGGTGGTACTGAGACACAAAACATTATTTCCCTTATATTCATGTCACTGTGCACACGCCAGGAGTTGACAAAACTGTCATTCTGATTATGCATTGATGGAAAATGTGGTTTCGCTCGTGCCTTTTGTTCGCTCGGAAAACTCTCTCAGCCCCCATCGCCATAATGAGCACTTGGGAAAAGCACTAGGGACAGCTGTGAAGTGATTACTTTTGATGGGCAAGATTTTTTTGTTCTTTTTCCCCCTCACACATGCTTTACTCTCCCCAAGCTGCTATAATACATGAGCAACAGCATAGAAACAAAGGAATGAATCATGCATTTTACTCGTTCAGCCAACAGACATTCTCGTCATACCGCTTCGTAGGGCTGGGCGATTAATCGAAAAGTAATCGAAATCGACATTCAGAACCTATAATCGATCCAATTTTCCCAGGTGGATTATTTCGATTACTGTCCCTTTAAAAACACTACCGCGTGTGGAGTCACGTGACCCCGCTCCGTTATGTTACTCCGCCGACATGTCGAGCACGGAGAGCTTAAACACTGAGACAACTGAGCGACTCGTCAGTGAACTATGAGGGCAAAAATAAATAAATAAATAACTAAATAAATAAAATAATGGTTCATTAATCGTAATCAAGTTAAAATGTTCAATTAATTGAGATTTTGATTTTAGGTCAAATCGCCGAGCCCTATGCACAAAATTATTGCACTGTGTTGTACTAACTCTATACAATATGAAGTCAGTTTCCAGTATATTTCTGTAAATATACCGGAAGCCAAACGTATTTGCTGGATTTGTGCCTAAAACTGTCATATGATGGGACACATTTATTGTAAATCAAATGAAAATGAGGCATAGTTTTTAATCATTAAAATAAATAAATAAATGGTTAGCTTGTAACAAAAAGAAAACAACTTTAAATGCCCTTCTGAGAGGTTTTCTGTACTCTCTGATTGAACAGGGACCTCTTTTCTACAAGGGTCTACAAACAATTGCCCGTTTATAGATTCATTTTCTGAAACTGCTTAATCCTAATACCCAGAGCCTATCCCAGGGTCTATAGGCGTGAGGCAGAGACCCCCATAGGGCATGCGCGCGCACACACACACACACACACACACACACACACACACACACACACACGCACCATTCATTCATACCTACTGTCAATTTAGAATCCGCAGTTCATCTGACACTATGGGAGAAGCCCCTGCCACCATGAGGAGAACATACAAGCTCCACACACACAAGACCAGGACCCGGATTCAAATCCCCAGCCCTGTAGGCATGAGGCAACATGGCTACCCACGTGGGCCACAGACACAGACAGAATTCTTTTTTATTTATTTGCATTCGACGCTCAAGAACACAACCTAGCCATGTCACATCAGCTACGCTTGCTGGAGAAAAGACTTCTAGCTGCAACTTGGAATCATCAGTTAAGCTCAGATGAAAGGTAGAAATGAGTTTGTCCACGGTTTCAACCAAAGAACTTCAAATGAAGGTCGCCCCACTTGTTGTAAGCTTGTATTTGTCGATCAGTTTGTTTTGCTGTTGATCAAATGTCTGTGCTAAACTCTACCTAAATGATTGAACAGGTATTGGTGGGTGTTTCTTTGTTCCCTCTTTGCCCACGTGGTGCAGATAAAGGAAACAAAGAAGAGTTAGCGCGCGCGTGTGTGTGTGTTATAATTTTCACCCACCTTGAGAGTTCCCTCTGGCCACCATCTTCCTCCACAGAATGGTTGCATTGTGCATTTCAGGTGATGCTGCCACCTGTTGGATGGTATTTCACTGACACACCTCTTAAAACAAAAACCTTAAATCTCCCAAAATGTTTCTGGCCCTTTATTAAGTAAATTAACTGATCACAAGCCGTGTGTGTGTGTGTGTGTGTGTGTGTGTGTGTGTGTGTGTGTGTGTGTATGTGATCTCCCTATTATTCGATTCTATTCAGCGGTTCGAGTAAAGTTTTAATGTGACAGTGAAAACACATACACACGCATTTTAAGCACTCAAGCAAGAGAATGAAAAATAACAATTATTAGATAAGGGACAAAAAATAATGAGATGTGGTCTGCCACCCAGGTCTCCCATGGCTAGAAAACTGGAATTTATAAACATTTCATTTTAAACAACAACATAATTGTGCCTGATTCATACATTTGCATCGCAGACAATACGGCGGAGCACAAAGGTCTCGTACTGCAGTTTGTTTATCCGCTCCTCCCTGCTCTTTCATGTTTTTGTACAATCAGTGTAAATACGGCAATCTCTCCGCCGCACGCTGCCTGCTCTCCCAGGTGCATTAACACTCGGCTCAGTGTGAGCGCGCTTCAGCTGTGGGGGCCGCGTGAGCCAGCCATTAACAGCGGTGGCGGAATTCAGTGTGACACACTGGGAGGTGGTCTGCCTTTTGGGAAGATGTAAATGGAAACGCTATAGTTCTGTGCGGCTATATGCGGCCGGCCGACTCATCTCACACTTATTATTTAGAGTTACACCTATCTTACACTTAAATATTGAGAAGTGGGCCAAAGAACACATTTATATCAGCAGCAAAGTGCACTTAATGAAACTTTGATTAGCCAATCAAGGTATGAGATGGTTGCTATAATTAATACTGCACTTGCACAAAAGAAGGCACAGGAAATGATCTGGGCTAATTGCATGTTATTTCATTTAATCAAAGTCCTTTTCTGAGCAAATGCATGCTTAACAGCCAGTTTTTTATATAAAGCTAGGTGCCTAACAACCTGTTCGGTACTATATTTGTGAAGTATTTCATTGTTGTATTTCTTGAAAGTGTGAAAGAGCAGGCAGGAGTGTGTAAACAAAACACAAGACCTTCGTGGTTCGTGTCATCGTCTCTCTGTGTAGAATCCGATGCAGTCTTGCTGTTGGTCAAAGCGAAATGTTTAAATGTGAATGTGCTAATTCTAGTTCCACAGTAATAAGAGACGAGACGGCAGATTACATCCCTTAATTTCCTTTCTTTTATCTAATCAGCATGTGATGAGCTTGAGAGTGAATTTCTATAGAGAACTGATTCATTTGCATTTCAGTGGTTAAATTCCCACGTCGCACATGTCTTTTATTTTGGTAATTTCCTCATTTTCTATTATATTCTATTTTTATTATATTAAGCATAATATAATAATAATAATAGTAATAATAATAATAATAATAATAATAATAATAGTCATGACATGTGTGGGTTTGGAAAAGGGGAGGGCACTGCGGCAAAGTAAGAAGAGTGTCACGTTTGTGGGGGCTAGTCCCCCGCGGACGTGCATAGCCTCGAGGCACGGACGAGAACACAGACAGGTGCTAACCAAGGTCAGGTGACACAAGCAGAACAAAACATGACGCCAAAATAAAGGTCCCAGAACACAGAACAGAACTAAAACACAACAGAAAAGCAGTGGTCCTCAACGGCCACTGACCGAACCCTGACAAAGAGGAACTGAAACTTTAATATCAAACAGAAAAAAAAACAGAAAAAACACAGAACAAACCGCTTAAACCAAACCGAAATCAGAATCAGAAACCGCTCTCGCAATCCGGCGAGAGTAACGTGATACAGAGTCCAGCGTGCGTTCGAGCACGAGCGAGACACAGAGAACCAGCGCACAAACACAGAGCCAGCTATAGAGGAGCACGAGCCTGAAAAACACAGAAAACAAGAAACGTTACACATTTAATCACAAACCAGAAACCAGAGCATAAACTCACACACAAGGGATAACAAACACAAGCGCGAGGAACCTGGGCTCAGACTGGGCTTTAAATAAACGGAACAAATGAGAAACACGTGAAACTCGTGATAAAGGGGCGTGACACAAACGGGGCCTGCTGACTAGAAAGGGAGGACGGAGCGCACGGGGAAACGCGGAAAAAAAGTGTACTAACCAAAAGGGGAAACCGAAACAGGCGCAGACACGGAGACGAAACGAAGGCATAACGGGAACAGAACACCGGAGACATGAATAAACCGAACGAATAATAAAAGAAACGTAATACTCAGGAGACAGGGAACGGAAAATGCGGGAGGAGGGCGAGGCGACCCTCACAATAATAATAATAATACATTTTATTTATAGAGCTTTTAAAGATACTCAAAGACACTTTACATAGAATTGAAGATGTACGTTAAAAGCACTTAACACACACACAATCAAGAAACATAGTTAGAACTTACATGGGTAGGCAACACAAGTAAGAACAAATGATATGGACCAGATAAACACATGCATGAGGGTGAAATAACAGTGGTATGTAACTGATCTCGGTTCTGGCCTGGAACCACTGCTTATAACTTTAATATAAATGGGCTGGGCTAAAATTTTCAAATTCAGAATCTAAGAAGTTAAGAATGGGATACGTCTGCGTCACGGCTGAGATTCAGGGGGTGGGGGCTGGGTTACAAGCAGAGAAAGTGTGAACAATGTGAAATTCTATGCGATGTGTTCACGCATACGATAATAACGGCCCACTTTCCTTAGTGTTAGTCGACACATATGTGTGTAAACAGAGTACCGATGTTCCTTCAGCCCTTTTGTAATCTGGAGGAGTAAAGCTGTATCCACTAGGGGGCAGAGCACCTTCCTGCTGTGAGGTCAAGGTCAACAATGAACATGACAGATGAAGAGACCATATTACCATATTACTGTTCTGGTGTCAGACTGACGCCAGAAGTGTTACGGTTTGTTCACTCTGATTCTGACAACGTGTCACGCTGTGTTACACGGCCTCCTCTGATTTTGTTGATATTGCACCTTGAAGATGTGTCATGTTCGTTTCAGAGGAAGTGCAAAACCTGTGCTTCAAATGAATGCAAGATACTTGGAGCAGCTGCCTTGGTCATGTGCAGTTAAAAGCAAGTATCACCTCAGCCGTAGACACCTGTTCAAATGGAAAGTGAGATCAGTTACACGTGCATAGATCATCTTTAACATAATAACTTTTTAATATTAAAATAATCCAAAACGAGCTTCACAGCGTAGCAGTGTAATATTAAAAAACGGGTTCCTGAAGGGGCCTTGACTTAGTTGTATGGTTCTAGGAAAAAGGAGTGGCTGTAACGTAATGCGGAAGTTCTTTAAAAGTTAGGAAGGAACTTTACTCTCCTAAAGCTCCTTTACCACGAGGGTTCTTTAGATAATCATAGAACTTAGAAAAGTTTGTCTCTTGGCACGACTCCAGAGAATCCCATTACCAGCCTTACCATGAAGTCTCAACTCTAACGTGATTTCCATCTTATTGTATTTGTAATGGTCTTTTACCATAATTCCAGGTGACGGACCGTGAGTAGCTTCATGTCATTGCTCTCTTTGCAAGAAAAAAGATTGTCCACAAAGGAGATAACGGTTTAAAGGCTTGAGGTTTTATTTAACAAAATAAAGCAAGAAATGTAAGTAAGTAATCCAAGCCTTGTGATGGCAGGAGACAGACGTAAGAAAGCTGTTGCCTCCAAGCAGCCACACCTGCTCTGGCTCTGGGCAGGCAATTATATCTTTGGGGTGGAGGCACTACACTCCAGGCCTGCAGAGGATGCACAAAAGACTCACACAGAGAGGGTTAATTATGGCTCCGACAGTATTTCTTATAATATTTCCATTAGTTTGTCTGCCTGAATAAAAATCATATTGGCAAATGTCTAATAAGCTCATTTCATTTTGGTATTTTGCACCTGTATGCGCCAGCACACTGGACCGACAAAGTCTAACCAGCAAAGACACGTATGAAAACAGTGCGAGATGTGTGTGCATCAGAAGTCTCCAGCTTTAGAACTCCAGTGTGTCACCTTTAGCTCGTGACATCCCTGACATCCCCATCAAACTGGAGCTGACATGCCTGAGAGCCTGATAGGAGTCCTTGCACAGAATTGCAAGAACGTGCTCCACTCAAGGGAAAAATGTTGCACAGCACTGTCAAATGTTTCCTTAGTGAATATAACATGCTGCATAGTGCATTTTACTCCCTCATGGGCATTCCTGTTCGCTGCTCTTCTGACCGTTCTCCTGAGACTCTAGCATCACGGAGTGAGGTCACTGAGCAATGTCTTGAGCAATGTCTTGAATTTTAATAACTGTAGTTTAGAATATTGAATTAAAGCTGATATTCTAAACCTGCTTCAGCTAAAGCTGCAGTGTTTTAGCCCCTACTCATAGTTTCCATTCAGATCCAATGTGCTGGAGTGAGAAGCAACAAAACAAACAACAAAAAAGTCTCTGTGTCCAATAGCTAAGCGTCATAAACTAAGCATTTACTTTTCTTCAGCATCATCCTGAACAACTCTGTCTTTAAGAACAATGATACCACTGTGACGCGTGAGTGAGTGAGTTGTAGGCTACTTCACAAACTGGAGGCTAATTTGCTAATGGTAAGCCAACTGGAGGCTACTCTGTACTTCAAAGTTGGTATAACGTGATAATATAAATTGATAATTGACGCTATATAAATAAATTTGAATTGAATTAGGCTTCATACTCAGTTCTCTCAGTTTAGTTTTAGTTAAAGTCACCATTTGTGAACACACTACAGCATGAAATTCTTCCTCTGTTTTTAACTCATTCACCAAGTGAAGCAGGGGGCAGCAGGAACCCGGCGCCTGGGGAGCAGTGTGTGGGGATGGTACCTTGCTCAGGGTACCTCAGAGGTGCTTCGCAAACCCACAACTTTCTGATCGCAGGGTGAACACCCTGACCACTAGGCCACCAAGAAAGAAAAAAAACGTTTCTTACTGGAAGACGAAATTCTGGTGTTCACCGCTAACCCATTAGGTGCCGGTTGAGGGGGCGTGTTCACCGCTAACCCTGTAGGTGCCAGTTGAGGGGGCGTGTTCACCGCTAACCCAGTAGATGCCAGTTGAGGGGGCGTGTTCACGGCTAACCCTGTAGGTGCCGGTTGACTGGGCGTGTTCACCGCTAACCCAGTAGATGCTGGTTGAGGGGGCGTGTTCACCGCTAACCCAGTAGATGCTGGTTGAGGGGGCGTGTTCACGGCTAACCCTGTAGATGCCAGTTGAGGGGGCGTGATCACCGCTAACCCAGTAGATGCTGGTTGAGGGGGCGTGTTCACCGCTAACACAGTAGATGCCGGTTGAGGGTGTGTGTTCACCGCTAACACAGTAGATGCTGGTTGAGGGGGCGTGTTCACCGCTAACCCTGTAGATGCTGGTTGAGGGGGCGTGTTCACCGCTAACCCTGTAGATGCCAGTTGAGGGGGCGTGTTCACCGCTAACCTAGTAGGTGCCAGTTGAGGGGGCGTGTTCACTGCTAACCCAGTAGATGCCAGTTGAGGGGGCGTGTTCACCGCTAACACAGTAGATGCCAGTAGAGGGGGTGTGTCATGTGTGTTAAATGGGCATGTCTATTAGTCGGTCTTACTATGTGCTGCCATCAGCCACTCCCAGTTAGGTAAAAATTGCCAAATATTGATCAAATCGGTCGACCATCCGTTCATCCATCTTCTACCCCTTTGTCCCGACCTCTAATTTCAAATTACAGTCATATTTTTTTAGTTCCAAGAAATCATTAGCAGGCTTGGAAGTCAGGATGGAATGCTCTGAGGGTCCCATTCTCAATAAATGGGCAAAGCACTATTTAATCTTCAGTATTTTTTCTTGTTTATTTTCAAACGTCTCTCCTTGTTCAGCCCAGGTCCCGACACTTTTCTTCTTGCTTCCATACAGGCAAAAGACTTCTTTGAGCAATGCAGCCAGACCAGCAGTGAGGTTAAATAATTCTGTATTAAAATCAAAACAGTGCACGCTTTGCATTCTGCCAGTCATGCTGAAGTCCAGTAAATCCTCTGAGTGGAAGTGGCCCTGGCATTGCAGACTTTTAGAACTCTGAAATATGGATGAATCAGTGTAACTTTGAGAGACTGCATCTTAAAGAGCGCTGTGGAGTGTAGGGTGTATCAGGCTGTGTATGGTGACAGCAGGCTGAAGTGAAACATACACTTACACACTTCAAATCCATCAAATGGCCAAAAACCCTAACCTACACGTTCATTCTACACACATTTTGCAATAACAGCGACTCTCTGACATGAATCAGAAACTACACCACTCGTTCTTTGACTCCTCTGTAGAAGCACAGCAAACCACTTTAAAGTCATCAACTGTGATGTGAGATATGAGGGAAAGCTGAATTTAATAACTTGCGTCGCATGAAGCTCGCACACTATAATCACATAGATGACATAAAGAGGACATCCCGGAGTTGCTGACGCAGGCATCCATGAATTATTACCTGGTTTGGTCTTTAATGGGGATAGATGTGGATGAATGTAGGTAATTAAAGGCTGAAGCTTGTTTTGCTGAAAACAAAGCCAACAGGCATAATGAAGAAGAGGTCAGGTGTAATCTTAATGAGCCTGCAAATTTGAGATTAACATCACATTTTAATATATTACAGGTCTTTTGTGACCTTTTTCATGCGTCATAATTGCCTAATAAATGATTAAGCCATTTCATACCTTTTATGTGTAGATGCTATCTAGGCTGTTCAATTCAAGACGAAACAAGTGTAACCTCACCACAGTTTGAATATTGTACTTTATATATTGTCCTGTATATTATACACATGTCCTGAATTTCTTTAAACGGTAAAATAATCAAACATTAAATATTAAAATGTTTATTTAAAGGTTATCCACATAGTACACAAACTTCAGTTCACATACATGGGCACTGAATATCACATTTAAAAAGTAATACGTACTCCTCAGCAATGTTCTTCGCTACACATCTGCTTCATACAGTCTGTTACTTTGGAATTGTGCTAAATGTTTTAACTTCATAAAGCCTTGTAGGTTATCTTCCAAAACTTCACTGACACTAGAGTGCAAAGATGGACCCTCAGGATCTCATAGGCCTTCATTTGTACCTGAAATCGGCACTGTGGTAGGCGGCCCCTCTTGATTCTTTGTTATGGCTTAGTTGCAAATAATGGGGTCAAGTTTTTTAAGACAGAATGATGACAGTCAGATTTCTTTCTCCACAGTGTTTATAGGTAGATACAGCCAAGCCGGCTCTCTCATTGGGTAGATCTTCAGGTGCTGGGTGGAAGTCTTACTGTGTCAGAACCAATGGGTGGGACCAATTTCTTGAGGGAAAACCTTTTGGAATTCCTAGCTACATTATGGACTGAGAATATGAGTGGCAGTCTAACCAATGGGTTAGTCAGATACATAGAAGAACAAATCTGGTAATATGTCTGTTACAAGCTTCAAACGAAAGGCTCTGATATCAAGAATGCCTGAATTGTTCATATACAATATTTCAACAGGGGAGCTGGGAGAAAGTAGCTTTATACCAGAGTTTTCCTTTTTCCCTATTTTGACCTAACCTGAAGTCCCGGCAGATTAAATCCAGAGAGCAATTTACCACTGTAGTACAAGAGTATCACTCTGAAGTGCTCAGAAGTCTATAATGCAGGCTTAAAGTGGATAAACCCCAAATGTGTGCAAGACTGCACCAGCCCTTCAAAGCAATGTGCCCCTTTGTGGTCCCTCAACAGCCACTCATGCGGAAACCAGACGAAAGCCATATCCAGAAGCACTATCACCCCATCACGAGCAGATGTCAGGACCCCTGGACGCCCTGTCATACACAAATGCGGCGCACCAGGATTCTCCTTTTCTCTCGTGTAGTGTTCTGTAATTGCTCCTCTGGCCACAGAGCTCCTCATTAGTCAAACACAAGCTCTGTGAGGTGTAAATATTAATGACCAACTCAGTGATGACCTGGCTCCTTTTCCTGCACTAATCTGGCACATCTGTTTTTCTCTATCAAAGTACCAGCAGGCCGGTGCTCCCAGTATCTCTGAAGGGAGTGACTTCAGATTAATACTGACCCGCCTACTTTAAGGGAACATTGTAATTTCAACATATAGAGAAATTCTGTTCTGATGATCGGAAATAGTTGTAGTTTTGCTGTTTCAGGAAAATGGATCATTTCATGATCTATCCGAAGATCGCTGGAGGTTCATTGGAGACCCCATTTTGATTTCAGCTTCTGTAATAATGCCATTGTATGTATCAGTAGATCCTCTGCTCTGTGTAGTCATCAAGAGAAAGAAAGAAGAATAAACACAAGCAGTTGTTACCATTAACCATTCATTTTATTGGTTGAGGTCAGTTACTGGAAATAGTCACATGGTGCTTTATTAGTAGCGCCTTCTTGGCTGTTTCATGAAGAGATGCTTGCAGCAGATGCGAAGGTTATGAGATAGCAGACGCTGTTGGGGTTATTTTAAGTATTGCATATTATACTATGCAACTGAGGTGACATTTAGTATCATGTCGGTTTTACACAACTGAAGTAGCATCAGACTTTCACTGTGTAAAAACAGCCTTAAACTCCAGCAGTGAAACAGCGTTACTTGCTTATCACAATTATGGAAGGAGCTTAAATAGGGCATGTTTGCACTGATGCTTGACAAAATAACAGGATTACTTCTCAATCTGTGTTTAAATAGTTAAAAAAAACATGTAGATAGAGAGACAGACAGACAGACAGACAGACAGACAGAGATTTCCGTCCCATGCAGCATTCAGTATCACCAGTGTACTAATCACTAACTAGATCTTATGATTTATGCCTTAGGTTAGATATGTTTTCTTATGATTGACTGATAAACTGATAAACATAAGACATTCTGGCTCTTTGAAAGCAAAATAAAAAGAAATGATGGGTTGCTTGCATCATGTATGTGCAGCCATGGGAAAAAATAAGAGACCAAATTTCCCTTTTTTTCTGTGTGTGTGTGTGTGTGTGTGTGTGTGTGTGTGTGTGCGTGTGCGTGTGCGTGTGCGTGTGTTTGCGTGTGCATGCGCATGTGTGTGTGTGGGCGTGTGTGTGAGAGTGTGTGTAAAATGCACAGGTTGCTATTATTTTCTGAAGTTTTGCAGAGTGAGCTGTGGAAAAAATAAGAAAGGCCTCGTCTGTGTCGTGAGTGCAGTAGTGTTTTTAGATGTTTTTAGATTCTATGTGCTGTATTCCAGCAGCTTCGCTCCTCTTGGACCTGCTGTAAGAAACAGTTTTCATAAGAAAGCATCTACTTTCCAATATATACGTAATTAAATGAATGTAAGAACGCATGAGTCCATTTTTTTCACTGTCAGGTTTCATCAGTTCAACAAATCTGACGTGACGTATATGTTGGATCAATACATCATAACTTTTAATGTGGTTGCATAGAAACACACAGAGATTTCTGTACTTCTCTGCTTTCATGTGCATAGCTTTATCTTCCAAAAACACAACCAAATCACACCACATTGGAAACTTACACGCTTGCATTTTATTTCATTCTGACGCTGCAGTTTGCCTTCGCTGTCATTCAATCCTTTCTTGAAAGTGGCTGGTTCCTTTGAAGTGTTTCGGACAGCCTTCAAACTCTGGAGAAGAGTAAAAGACGTTTCCACTGGCAAAGGCTATTCTGCAGTCTTTCGAAGACGGCTTCAAAAGTTTTTGTTATGCAGTTACACCAGCAACAGCAGCTGCTCTGTATGATTTATTTTTTGGCCTGGGCTTCAAGGTTTCAGAACCAAATATACATCCGCCAGAACAGATCAATAGATTTTGACTTTAGTATCTGCAGGCTTCTGATGTCACAACTGTGGGATAAAGCAAATTATGTAGCGGCTTCATGAAGCCGAAGTCTTGTTAAGACCTCAGACATCTGCAAAGGTCTGGTGTGGCTGCAGGAGTTCTTCTATCAGCGTAGGAATATACACAAACGGTCTGAGGTCCTACTGGTTAAACGAGTGGAATCTGGTACACTTCCATTTGTTTGGGAAGTAGCACTGGCCTTTTGCAGATAAGACTGGAAACTCTGACCTACAGGGTACACTCCTGTGGTCGAGTGTATACCGTAACACTGTCCATGTTTAGGTATTCAGCGGTATCGATTTCACTGTAGGTTTTAAGCAAAGTGATTTTGTGACTCACCAGTTGGGTTTCCCTGTATGATGTTTGAAAAGATGTTCTACACTGTGATCAATAGTACTGCACTCAAGATAAGAGATTAAATGTAGACAAATGGCTCCTATTAGCAAGCCTCACTATACTGCATCCCAGTGCATCATGCCAGATAGCATAGCCTTGATGGAAGAGATGCCAAAGGTTGTCTGATCTCATGCCCCTACAGTAATCTTCTCAATACATAAATGATCGCTCGGTCTTCTCATCAGGGATCTGAGCATTACACACATCCACATGCATAAACACACGCACACACACACACACACACACACACACACACACACACACACACACAACCACCATCTGCACTGTATAACTGTTACTTAGCAACTGCCATTCTTCTTTTCTCACTCGTGCCCAGCACAGCAGAACGGTGCCTGTGTTTATTCCACCCAGGCATTAGGAATTGGGCCTCATCTCTAAGGCAAGCCAAAATAAAGATCATTGTAATTTGGAGTCAGTCCACTTTAAAATCTTTGTCTATTAGCCAGGCTATGAAGTAGTTGGGTTTTTCAAGGGCTCTGACACCCCCTTGATTGACTTCTGAGACACACTGAAAGCCTCATCAGCAAAATTTGGGACGAATTTTGGGGGAAAATTAGGAAAAAAAACTATTCGTAATTTGTATTTTAAAAGCTAACTAAATCTAATACTCATGATTTAAATATAAAAAAACCTTTAAGGGACATGACATGAATTTACAAGCAATGCAAATTCAAATGTCAATGGGAGTCGAAAGGGCAGGACGCAGTAAAACTGCAGCTGATTCGAAATAGACAAAAAAGGGTTCTTAAAAAATGCCTGGCAAAAGATTGGTGGGGGGTGGGGGGGGTGGGGGGGGGGGGGGGGGGGGGGG
>JBBPDC010193488.1:0-14750 GCA_037974485.1 Hemigrammopetersius urotaenia
CACACACACACACACACACACACACACACACACACACACACACACACACACACACACACACACACACACACGGGTACTGCTAGAAGTATGTCAAATGTAATTCTTGCCATTTTGAGTGAACAAGAGATTTGTTTTCGTTGAATTATTCAAGTTCTGTGAACACTGCATCTCTTATTTTTCTTTTATTTTTATATTTTGTCATTTTTTTTTTAAAATTGTGCTTTAAAGAACAATATTTTTAGTGTCAGCAGTTCTAAGCCAAAGCTGTTCAGTTGAATACTTGCACCTTTAAAGATAAAACCTGAGAAACTGAACATTTTTGTAGTGGTTTCTTATTATTTCCAGAGCTGTTGACTTCCATTACGCCTTTGTTCTATTAGCCTTGCAGCTCCTGTAGCCAACTTCAGAATCAGAATCAGAAAACTTCTGTGTTCCTGGAGGCAACTGGTTAAACTTCAGATACTTTTTAAAATAATGCATGTTTGACTTCTGTGCACTGACATAGTAACAATGTACTACAGAAAAGACAGACCCAAATCTGTCCTTAGAGATCAGTTGTGCTCAAGAAATGTATTTGAATTCATTGTAACTATTTGAACTGGTTGACAGTAAGGACAGTCGTTAGCTCCTCATGTTCAGAAAAAACATCCACTTTTACTTTTAGCAGGCTTGTACTTTCCTGTTACCTAAAACACAACTTGTGCATTTGGGATGTGACGGCATACCCTAAAAAAGAGCCTGAAATCAAATTACATTGTAGAAGGATTCAAACAGTCATGCACATTAACAATTAATTGCAGCCTAAAGTTTAAAAATAATAATCTTAAATATTCATGACAGGGTTGTTGCAGCACAAATGGTTTTATTTATTCATATTTTGTATGTTGTGGAAATTCCTGACTCATTATATTTGTATGCTGAGTATTAAATGGACTAGTGGCCACTCATGACCTGTTTAAAGCTACATTCTGCATCAGATTTGTCTGCAGACTTTAGAGCAGGGTTTTTTGGTTTGACAGTGACTTTCTGTTGACAAAAAAAGGAACACGTCTCTCTTGGTGTGTCGTCTGTCGCTGGGAATGCTGCAGCTCTATCATTTCCTCATTTATGTCTGCGGTGCCTTGGAGCTGTGTAGCAGCGACCTCCAAGAGACGACTCCATTTGTCGTGTTTCAAACAAGTAGTACAGAGCTGCAGTATCTGTTTAAGGCAGGCAGACAGCAGCAGCCTGAGACAAACAAGGTTGGGGGATTCACTAAAACAAACTAGTGGAAGACTTCTGGCTGTCCGAGAGGAGTGAAAGAGCTTCACTGCATACTGTTCCCCAGTGCTCTTTTTCATTCAGCCCTGTAGGAGCTCCAAAGGTGGCTTTAGCCACAATAGTTATTGGATTGGATGTCCTGGTCCAGCCTGACAGATTAGCATATTTTAATTAATGGTGCCTCATCCGAAAGAATCAGAATTGTTCATTTTTTTGGGGGCGATAAAGATTTTATCGCAAATAATGGTAATCATGCATGTTGCAGTTGAATGTTAAATCTGCATGTCCATGTATTAACCAGGCCTATGAGCCAGCCTATATATTCAAATAAAGAACATTCATTTTAAAGCAAAGTAAGTAAAGTTATCGTTTATAGTGGTGTAGTCAAATTTATGATCATTGTTTTTTTTTTTTTCCATGATTGGTGCAACATATTCACAGTTTCTGCAACCTCCTTACATGTCTCACAACCCTGGCCCTGTCCCACCTATTGTTCTCTCTTGTCTTGCTTTCCCAGTCAGTGTTTCCCAGCTGTATTGTGACTAGTTTAGCATAGTGAGTAACACCATGGTTCTCCACGCAACAGACTTCAGTTTGATTCCTTGTCTGACAAGCACAACACACTATAAGCATTGCATAAGCCTTCAGTTGAGCTAACTATATTTTGCTCCGGTTTACTTTTAGAATTGCATCTCTGTCTTAAATGTAAGTAATCTTTATTCTCCTACCGTTTTAAAGGCATTTTCCTTTGCTTTGTCTTATTTAAATTTTTGTTGTCTGATAAGCTAGAATTTTTTGAGGAAATTGTTGTTTCTCTTATGTTTAATCAACTATCTTAGAGGTTAAGTGCTAGCACTACTTTCCCAGTGATTAATTAATATTCTTTTCTTTGATACATTTTTTTTAACATGCTAGTGATGAGCTTCCTCGCCCAGGGTGCTGGAAAAGTGCCGTTGCTACCATGGGAGTACACTGATTCTCTTGTAGGTCATTGCGTTCAGGGTTGTTTTACTTCAGAGTATAATCCAGTTACAGCTGCCAGTGGAACTCTGTGATCCTTCTTTTATTCTATATAAATGTATGTAAAGTGATTTGAAAGGTCTTTGTGTATGAATTGTGTTTTTTGAATAAACATGCCTTGCCTTGCACCAGTTGGACTCTTTGGGCAAGACTCAAAACACTACTTTGGTCTACATTCGCAACCTGATGTTTATGGTTTAATCTAGATTTACAAGTGTTTCATTCATTTAGCTTCGTGTCTGAGTCTCAGTATGTCCTTGATTTTTAATCTGTAGTTCTGTTTTAGCCCCTTGCTTTGGATTTGGTTTGTCTCTCTCAGTGGTTTTAGTAAAAAAACTCTGACCAGTACTTACATCCACCCACTTGCATATTAAATCCCACTTACATCCACCCACTATATTAGCAAAAAGCCATTCAGGAAAAACTTGAAAAGGGTAGTTCAAAATAAGATGCAAAGGTTCAAATGAAACAAAAACTGGGGTAGACTAAATTAATTTAGTAAGGTTTCTTGAAATAAGCACAACTGGTACAAAGATTATCTAGATCTTCACAACTGGTACAAAAATACCCAAAAGGCACATGACTGTGCGTAAAAAAAAAAATACACGTATTATATTAGGACTCTTGGGAAAACTTCACCAGGACATCTCTACTAAAAGAGCCACCTCTTGTGCACATTAAGCAGATGTATTTTCCATTTAATTCTCTGTGTCTGATTTCCTCCCTTGTAGTCAATGGCTAGCATAGAGAACAGTGTGTGCGGCTGTGGTAAAAATGCTGATTTGTGGAAGTGTGGGACAGTGACGGATGGTTGTGTGTGTGGGGCTGAGCACTCTTCCGTGTGCAGGCTTGGGTCCCTGAGAGAGCGGTTACATCCCTGCCTCCACCACCCACTGCGTAGGCTGCCTCCGTCTCCAAGCTGCATGCCCCGCGCTTCTCTAACACACTGCTAATTGGCTCGGTAATTGTGTTCCACCTTGTTCGCAAGTCCAGGCTTGTCAGTTTGGCCTTGAAAAAACAACTGAACTCAAGTTTATTTAAAGCCATCAGAGTGGCACAAAGGCCAGGCTCACTGATGCGGAAACTGAGGAACAGGAGTGTTAGCAGTTTGGCACAAAAGCTGATCTGCCTCATTTTTAGACCAGTGTTTTCAGACTCCAGGCCTGTAGCCTGCACTGCACTGCACACTTCTTCAGATCATTAACCAGTGACTAAGCCCAAGAGTGACATCAGGGCAGATTTTCTAATTATTATATCTAGTTATACACTTTTAGACATGGAAAAAGTGAGGTGAGGGGGTTGGCGGTGCAGGAGTGTGTAGGGTTTGTTTACTGCCATGCTTTTTAAAGAACTAACTGGTTAGCTAAAATTAGCCATAAAGCTAACTGGCCACTTAAAATGAGCCAAAGCACTTGTTTGTTGGTTATAGATAACTTAACAATAAAAACTTGCTCAAGTTTTAAGTCCTATGCCGAGTTTAAGCCCCTGACTTTTCTAACAAAACAATAAAAATGCTTCAGTTCACCCCTCAAGGGCAATTGGCGTAAGTATGCTTCTGTTGTCATGGAAGGCATGGATAGGGCATTACCCATTGTGTACAAGTCATCTCTGATATGTTTGAAGTATAGATTCTTGGTAGGTCTCTTAGATCTGCAGGAGCTCGACAGCTAGTGGTGAAAAGAGCTGAAACTAAACCTGGTGAAATTGTGTTTAGTCACTATACTACTTGCTGCTGGAACAAACTTCCCATCAGTTTCAGATCTGCACCGACTGTAGCTTTTAAAAGCTGCTAAAAAGCTGTTCTCCACCTTCTTTTACACATTTGCACTTCTATTGCACTTTTTTTTAGCATTTTATTTCTTTTTTTGTCTTCCATTATCATTATATTTTATTCTATTTGATTGTATTTTATTCTGTTTCTGTAAAGCCCACCGAATGACCTTTTGTGTATGACAATGTACTGTACAAATAAACTAAAACAAACAAAAAAAAGCTATTTCAGGTAGCATCTTGCAAACATGGGTGCTTCGATTTAGAAGTGTTAGAAGAGACCAAATCCAGTTTGAATGATTAGACTGTATTTGCATTCTTTTGTATATTACATTGATTGTGTACTTTCCTTTGTAAAAAAGTTTTTTGCCAAACTATCCCTTCACTGCCATGTGATGAACTGGCAACCCATCCAGTGTTTCTCCACTTTTCACCCTAAGAACTTTGGGGATAAGTTCCAATATCCCCCATAACCAGGGTTAGGATAAATGGCTTCTATAATGGATGGATGAATGGATCAATGGACTATCTCTTCAAGTCGCATGGAATTTGAATGGAGTGATGGACATGTTTTCTCTGCTGTATTGCACTTGCTTAAAACTTTCATGACATATCAGCAATGGTAATCAGCTATGTCTATGGGACTGTTCTAGACTCTGCAGCTGAGGTGATGTGTAAAGAATGTTGCTTGGAGTAAAAATCCATCTGTTTATTGATCGAACAACATTACTCTAAGGTATAAGTTGGCTGACAACACACCGTTGAAATGAATGTTGATTAGTGCCTCAGGACTGCCTGTCAACGAGTCTGACAATGACTTTGAGGAGATGCACAACACTATCACACTGTGAGCCTGAGTGAAAACACTATGACAAGGATGGCAAAGTAGAGGACAGATACTACTTCTTGTAAGACAAAGGACAGGTAGAATCAATTCCAAAACAAGTAAGAAGACAAAGGGCTCTGTTCTAATGCAAAGTGCAAGGCACATCTAACATTGCTAATTTGATGGTGGATGACTTTGCACTAGTGCGAGGCACAAAAAGGTTGTCCTAACTCTCTTAATTATTCAAATGTGTAATTAACCAGAATAGTACAGGCAATAAACCAGAATGGTACATCACCTTACCTTTAAAAGAAAGGGGTGCATGAGCAATGGCAAATTGCTATTATAATAGACGTTTTTGTGGCGTACATCACTGCTTCTTTATTTATATTTAACTTTTTCTTTTTACATTTTTGAACACCCTCAACCTTGTGTGTTTAAATACCTAGGTTATTCTCATAACCTGAAAGATCTCCACTTAATTTTTTTTTTGGTGTTTCATTAAATTCTTTACTTTAAACAGGTGGATGACATGAAAGGGTTGGTTGTGCTCCTTAATAAATGAAATAAAATAAAATAGTAAAAAAACAAGAGTGGGTACCTGTGATCATAATGACAGTGGACCTGTATGTTTCTAAAACGCACCACTTAAGTATTGTTTAATAATATGCCACTGACTTTAGACATGGTTTTTGTCTGTCAAAAGCGCAATGTCCTTTTGCTGTCTTAAAAGAGCAATGTGCCGACAAGGCAGCCAGCAACACGTCATTAAAAAGCACTGCTCCTACAAGCTGGAAATGTGCGCAAAATCATTTGTTATTTCAAGAATGTGCACGAATGTCATGAACATGAGAAATGCGCTGGGAATGAAACTAGGAAAATCATGTTGTGTCGTGTTTTCTGCCACTCTAATATAGGGCCCAAATAGTGTCAAGTCCAGCTCAAGTCAGAGTACAACTATAATCATGACCAAGTCAAAGAACAAATCAAAGAACAAATGCTGTCACACCCAAGACAAGTCAAAGCGCTCATGCTATCAGTCTCAAGACAAGTCAAAGGGCAAAAACTCTCGAGACCAAAAAAAGTCAAATGAAAGTCCAAGAAAAAGCTGAGAACAATTGTCTTGAGTTCTAGCCTGAGCAACATTATTCCTATTGATTGGTTATGTCCTTCCATAATCATTCGATGTGTTCTCCATTTTTTTGAATTACGGTTATTTATAGTTATAGTTATAGGTAACTGTTGTGGCTGAGTTTCAAACAAGTGTAGGAGGCTTTGCACAAAATCCCTCCCCTTCAGTGCAAATCTGTAAAAGTGAAATTCACTTTCATGCAAGCTTCTAGTTGCTAAATTGGGAAATAAATGTAAACTTGTAAGGTTTGTAGAGCCAGGCTTTGTAAAGTCATGACTTTGTACTCTTTTAGAAATTAATGTATAAATGCTGCAGTGCTTAAAGCATCAGGTTGAACAGTGTTGTCCAGGTGTGAATGGAAATCTCCTCTGGTGATTCTAGCTTAGCTGCTGTTAGAAGGTGTCAGCAGAATTTGACCCAGATAGCTGATTCTGTCACACATCGAAGCAATTTATTCTTCTCATCCTCAGATGTCACTGCATATTAACACTGATTGTGTGACAGCATCTGCTCAATAAAGCAATGTTTCTCAGCCCTGGTCCTGGAGGCACCCTTCCCTGCACTTTGTGTATTCCCTGCCATAATTTTAGCTCAGTGGGGGGTTGTTAATGAGCTGATCAGGTGTGTTGGAAGCATTGACAACGCTCAAATGTGCAGGGTGGTTGTCCTTCAGAACTGGGACTGAGAAACACTGCAGTAAAATATGGTGGCATCTAATACTACAATTATTATGACATATAATACTAAATCAATTGGTCATATGTGCAGAATAAGACTTCAAAACAAATGCACAAACATGGATGAGCACATACAAATACTTATAAGCCAACGCACATAATTAGCATAATACTATGTATTTACTGACACTACAACCTTTACTTTAGGCTGGTCTTTATAAAACACCACTAAGCTTTAAATGACCTGTATTCTAATATATTTATGGAAATCCAAAGGTATCTCAATGTGCTCAATATAACATACAAATGTCAAATGAAACGAAAGATACATCATGCGGATGCGTTGGGACACATCATCAGTGAAGTAACTTGTTGATCAGCGTTTTCCCACAGTTCTGTCCTCTTTATCCAAAGCCGATTAGTGCCTTTCTCTGCAGCTTCAGTTGTAGACCTGATTGCCTTCCTTTTTTCCTGACAGTTGATGCCTATCAGAGTGAACATTCTGCAGAGAGATTGCCCACCAAAACATCTACAGCCCTCCTCTAGAGGTTCGCAGCGAGCTCGCCAGCCCTGCCTCTTGCACCCCTTCACTAGCTTCTGGTACTTACTTGCTACGCTTCCTGTCATTAGCCTCCTCCATGCGTTTTTCCTAAGGAAATGTGAGATCCAGCATGAACAGTTGTTTGGTTGGAATCTGATACAATGATCATGTCTGAGCGAATCTGTGTAGCTGTTATTTTGGTTGGGAACTAGGTCTACTGTTTAGGTCTACTTCTAGCTTCCAATCAGTGGCAGTGGCGAGGAGACCAATGGGTGTTTTTGGTGGTGCATGGGTTTTTTCTCTGGCGCTGTGGAACATGTCTGTGGAATGTTTTTTGTTCTGTGGTAGCCCTTGGCGGATTTGATGGCTGTGGATATGCTTTCTGCTACTGCCTTTAGCACCTGGTCATGGCGACGCAACGATCCCGTCCATCCCCAAGGGCTTTTGGGCAGCTGCTAAGCAGGTGTTACAGGGAACCCCTTCCTGAACAGAGGTGATTTGCCGAACTTGGTGAGACGTCGTAAACTGCTTGAATTAGGAACCTGATTTGATAGAAGTCTGCTTTCCAAATGTTGGACCATGTGATCTTCCTTGAGAAGATGTTTTCCAATCTAGTTCAGGCTCCTTGCTATCCCATTCCCACCATCCGGCTAGCACACACTTCTTCCATGCCTGCACATCCTGAAAGAGGTCCTGACTTTATTTACCTAGTGTCATGTCGGCTGAGGGAGATAGACACAGCAGCAAGCAGCCCAAGTTCTAGAGTGACAGTTTATTTTCAAACCAAAAAGAGCACAAAGTCCAAACCCAAACAATACTAATTCCTGAGGAGCTTTACTACTTCGAGGAGTCTCCACACTCCACCGAACTTCCTCAGTCTCCGTGTTTCCTCTGAGGACCGTCTCTCAGTCCGTGACCTGAGGACGGTTCCACTTGTACTGTCCTCTGTTTCCTTGCTAGGATCCCCGTAAGGTGGGAAGACCTTCTCACGTGTGATCTCGAGGCAAAAATTCACTCCTAGATGGAAAACAGACAAAGAGAGAGAGAAAGCGAAGGATGGAACACTGCTGCCAGTGACACTCGTGTCACGACTGTTCTTTACTGCTTGAGCTTCTCTCCACATGGCTTCCTCTCTGTTCGCCGTGGAGCCTGACTCTTTCCAGTCCCGGAGGCTTCACCTAGGCAAGAATGTTTCCCAGACACAGTTCCAAACACACTCACACCAGACCAGCTCCACACAGACCACAGGGCGATATGTGTTCTCTGTCGCATTACTCGATGACTATTATAGATACGTTTCCTAAACTAGGTGAGCTTTCACCTTTCCCTCCAGCACGTTCTCCAGAAAACCCCAAGAACCTGGGTGACCACGCAATGATTCTCTGGTCCAGCCAGGAGTTAACCACACACTCAACCAATCACACAATACGAACACTTAGTCCTTAATGAGCACAGCTGCAGATACTCATTTGCTCACACACTCATGCACCTCTTGTCCAGAGCCCTACCCCTAGTACTCAGGTGAGGAGCGGAAGGTTCACCAGATGTCACACCTAGAGCCTTGTCAACTCTAGTTACTGGGAGGTAACCAATGCCTGGTTGCACTGATGCTACTGTGCCCACCAGTACCTTCTGCCTCAGTCAAGATTCAGCAATTTTCAGAGATCTGGCTGCACTCCACTTTCTGCCAGTATGCACCTTGATGCCAGCTAATGCCACTTTGGGATCTCTGGACTCTCTGTACTGCAGGACTTCCTGTGTCCTTGGCACCATACATTCCTCAGCCAAACCATTAACTGGGAGTTGTTACTGGTGCCATACAGAGCAGCACTGCTAAGGCTGCGAGGCAGACCCAGCCCTCTTCACAAGTAGCTGCTGATCTTTCTCTACAGGGTCTCCACCATTGTTATGGGCACTGCATACACCAGCAAGGGCCACAGGATCTGGGGCAAGATAGAATGTTGATATGTCCCAGGAAGACCTGATATATCCACCGTACTGAGCCAGGATTCAAGCTCTGTAACAGACGGAATGATAGCTCTTTTCTAATTGGCTACCCTGCCCCAGGGCTGAAACCACTCTAAACGGATATAGGCTGAATAAGAAGACATATGTCAAAGTGTTAGTTTTGTGACATCACAAATGCTATCATACGAAATTGGGCTGTTTTGCAGCTTGGTTTCCATCTATGTGCTGTATGGACGATTGGGTGGGCGTTCACTTTAAAACCTCAGCAGTATTTATGTACGTCAAGCCTTAATTCCGTCATGCTTTAATTCCAGAAAAGTGAAATGAACCCTTTAATATGTTGAAAGACATCATAATATGTTGCAACGTGACCACAATATTGAATTTTTTGTTCATATTGTGCAGACCTACTATGCAGCATTTTTGATATTTTGGGTATTTAAACAGGTACAGTCTCTCCAAATGAAACACTTGCTGAAGTGTGATTTGGCACTTTGGTTGTTTTAAGCCACCATAAATGAAGTAACAGAGAAGCTCTGTCTGATTGGTGAAGGCTGAACTCCAGTCAATCTAGCCATAATAGAAAGTGTGCAATCCAGAGATCTACACTACTTCATTACTGAACCCTGCATTTTTTAGAAGTGTGTCCTTTGTAGCATAGCACTGAGGGCAGGACTAGACAGAGTGCTTCACTCTCTCTCTACATTTGATTGATTTTCACTACAGACTATGAACCTTCAGCGGAGCATCTGTCTTTTGATTAAGTTGCCTTAAAATCCTCTCTGGTGAAATTCACACAGTGTTTCATGTACAGTACCCTACATTCCCTCCGTTACTCATGTGTTAATTAGCAGTAGTGCCTCTGTTATTGTTTTAGATGAGGCGTGTAAGATTTTGAAATACATAAATTGACAAATATTACTGAACTTATATTGTTATTGGGAATGAAATATGGTAACAGATTGTTTACAACTTTATATTTTGTTCATGCATACACCATATATGTGCAGAACCTAGAGTTGGGTATTTCCATTCATTTGAGTTTAATTAGGTGGACAGCATAGTGGATAACACAAGACCACCTGCACATGCTTGGGTTCTTGTTTAAGAATTATATGGAGTATAGTTTAAACTTGTTTTAAAATGCAAATAAATAAAGAAAAGTAATTGAAGTTTTAATTGTTAGTCACTTTTCCTTGCAGCTAAATCGAGAGATAACGCTGTTTGGGGAAAATGCCTCATAAAACCCAATGAATGTGTGTAGCATGTATTTGTGTGACTGATGAATCTGACAGGAAGTCTTTTATATCTGATACATATGGCATACTCCCAGCTCTTAGCTCCTCCGCTGCTGCGACGAACATGTTTTAGCATGAAGCCATCCGGCCTGCTCTGAGTCAACATATGGAGCCTGTGTCACTACAGTTAATCCAGCTCATTTTCTCTCTGTCCATGCACATCTCCCTCAGACAGAGAAGCATGAGTTCACATTACTCGGCCAAAGTGGCACAAATCAATTTTCTTTTGTTTGAAGGTGTCTTGATGTAAATCAGATTTTTTAGGGTTGTGTGAACACAAGTCATATGTGAGCCACATTTTTGAGCCATTTGTAAATGTGGTATACTCTTAGAAAGTTTGTATATTTCATATGCAGCTAAATACTCCTCAGCTTCAGGCTGAAGAGTAATTTGCAAATATTGTTGAAAGCAAAAGTCTTCTTAGCCATGGTCAAATGATGTTTTATTGACTTTTTTGTGAAAATAAACACATGTATTTGCATTTGCACAGTTACAAGTTGTTTGTGGAATTTAACTTTTGCCCTCCACTGTGTATGTGACAGTTTGAACTGTCAAGTCCTTTTGAAATCTCAAGTAGATTTGCATTTTTAATAATAGTTTGAAGAATGCTATGGGAAATTGATTGCTTATGTTTGTAGCCATCCTTGAGGGTAATCTATCGGCTGTGATAAAATGATAAAATGACATGAAATGCCATAACAGGGTTTTAAAGTCTTTTGTTACTGCACTGCAATAAACAGCCCAAAATAATATTTTACATTAACAAATTTTGATTCCTCTTTATGGATCTGCAAATTCTGCTATTATAGTATTGGGGCAGCTGGTGGCCTAGTGGTTAGGGAACCAGCCCTGTGATCAGGAAGTCGCAGGTTCGATTCCCAAGAGCGCTAGGCACTTTTGAGGTACCCTGAGCAAGCTCCCCGGGCTGCCCACTGCTTAGCTGGGTGAATGGGTTAAATGCAGAGGTGGAATTTCGTGCTGTGTCAAATGTTCTGCTGGTGCACGAGTTGGACCAGCAGAACAGGACCCAAACTATCTCAAATGTTTGCCTGCCAGTTATATCCTTGTCTGTATTTCATCCAAATCAGCATATTTAATGTTAGGGGAAACGCTGCCATGTGCACTTCTTCATATGCTTTGCTGTTGTTCACTTGTGCGCTTGAGCAGACGTGTGTTCACACAGATATAAGCGAGAATCTTGAGGCACCTTACAGTTTGGTTCCATTGTACTGCAGATACTTTATCTCTGCAGAATTGTGACGCATCTAAGAAGAGATTGTTTTTCCTACTCCTGATATGGGTCACTTACGAATATGAATGTGAACTGACAAAACTAAAAGTCTGTTACGAGAATGATGACATAGACAGACTATCAGTGGAGAGATTGCAAACAGAATAGTGGGTGATGGAGGGGAGAGCTCAAACATACACACAGAAACCTCGTGTGTGTATGGTAAACAGAGCAAGGTTCAGTGAGTTTTACCACCATGCCAGAAAGAGAGAGAGAGAAAGAGAGAGAGAGTGAGAGAAAGAGAGAGAGAGAGAGAGAGAGAGAGAGATGCTGCCGTTCTCTCCATAACTCTGGAAGTCAAAGAGAAACAGCAACCCAGGTGACGTCATTGCTACTGAGACTGAGCTGCAGAGAGGGAGGTCACAGCCGTATCCACAGCCAGCTGTTCCACACACATGAGCGCTCAGGAGGCAAACAGTATGCACTTCATTGAACTCTAGCTGTAAATATTTACATAGCTACGAATACAGTACTGGGTGTGTCATTTCACTCATGCAACCACTCAACTATCTGCGTATATGTCCATCAATGTCCTTCCATGCATACTTGTGCGTTTCTGTGTGGTTCAGTATCTGTTCTCCATCAGCACACACCGGACATGCATGCAGTGGCTCAGGAGCTCTGTCATTTTTCTTTCTATCTGTCTTCCGTGTCTCCCTCTCCTCTCCTTCTTTCTCTCTCTCTTATTCCTGCTTCAGGCGGACATTAGCTCTAAGTATAGCCATATCACCATCAGCCTGATAAGGTCCTGCTGATGGCTGGCCGGTGCTGAGTGAAAGGCATTAGTGCTGGCCCTGGTGTGAATGATCACCACTCTCTGCTGTTCACACTGTCCCATTAACTTCCCTAAAACCCAATCTTCTAACGTGGGACAAAGAGTCTTCCACAGTATAAGATATGCACTAAATAAATGTAGAGGGCCTTAAGGTAAATTACAGGCCTTCTGGTTCTAGGGTGGTCTACTGAGGTCAGAAATTAAATTAGAACTTCTCCTTGTTAATCAAAAATTCATTTTGTCAATCACAGATTATATGTTTTATGCCCAAATCTGGTCCTGGAGGACCTGTGTTTAGCACAGTGGTTGTTCCTCTACTCCAATATACACTCACTAAACTTGGCAATTAACCTATGAGTTGAACCAGGTGTGTTTGAACTGAGAAATCACCAAATTGTGCTGGACGCCACCACTTGAATCTGGCAACCCTGTTCTACAGAGCACACATTTGAATATACCATTTTGGCTTATTTGCTGAATTTTACATAATAGAAAAATTTAGACTGTGTAGAAGTTATGGCACTTTTTATATTTTAGGTTGTTTGTTTTTTTTAATTAGAAAAAATTAAAAAATGTTTAATGCAGTGTTTATTTAGGGAAAAATGCGATGAAGTTTGGAATCAGTGATCAATAATACCTAACATACAGAGTTTCCTTTAGCGTTGATTAAATCTCTAAGACGGATATAAAAAAACATGACATTAATTAGCCCATGTTTGTACCTTTCCTTGAAAGCTTTTGAATGTAGAGTTTGAGAATAAAAGCGTAGCACTGTTTATCAAAGATGCAAATTGTATGAAAATTCATTATTAAGTTGAAATGGATGTAAAATTTCGCACCCAAATGTTATTCACTTTGGAAATTTGTGGCACAGTAACACAGATTGGGTTTTGTTTGCAAAAATTTGAAACACAAGCTTGAATGCGCCTTAAGGCAAAGATATGATGGAGCTGTTCATTTTTGAGGATGTTTATGTATGGTAAACACATTTAAATTTAAATATCAAACACTTAGAAGAGTTTAGGTGTGTATAATCATCAGTAATACACATCTAACACAATCAAATGTTCATTCTACATCCCTTCTGTTTGCCTGTGCTTCCTTCTGTATTCCCACTGTAAACTCCCTCTGTGTTGCTCCTGAGTCAGGTGCTCAGTTATCCTGATTTGCTCTGTGCAGGTTCCAGTGAGAATTCATCTCATAAATGTTGTTAATCCAAAGAGGGGAGCATTTGTCATGGTTAATCCAGAGCTATTAGGAGAGTGGTGTGCTTTCTGACTTTGTCCTGAACACGCGAACTGGACTGACTATGCCGGAACACAGGTCTGATCCTATACTATCTCCATTCAGGAGATCAGGAGGAGGGTTTTTTTTCTTCCAGCTTAGTCCAGAATGCTGTGTGGCTGACCGTGGGTCTTCAGATTGAGAGCAAGGCTAAAATGCATGCAGAATCCAATTACAGATGTCATTATCATGGCTCCTCAGCTGTCTGCTTCTCTCAGGGCAACAGCCATCTGTAAAAGCCTTGGGTGTGCCTCAAATAAACCACCAGATCCATATGTAAGGGGTTAGTTGTTGGTTTTTTTCTATGTGCTTCAACAAAATGAAAGTGAATGCCCTGTAGTGTTTTTTCCTCTAGATTTTTCAGGTCAGGTGAAAGACTCTTCGAAGAAATAGAGATGTGAGTGGGGTAGTAACATAGTCCTGACAGTTCCATCCTAATGGAATATTTCATCCAAGCTGGTTTGCATGTGATGGTAGGAGAAACGTTTTTTTTCTGGAGGCACTAGATTTACTGAAACACTTCTGGAGAACTTTTATGGAGAAAGATAAAGACAAACCGGGTTCGTAGATGATGTCACAGAAGCAAGTTAACTGCAAACATTATCCTAAGGCACTGGATCTTGGATAAGATACAAAGATAAGAAAGAACTGCATTTACTCTGAGGGAAAATATTGTGTCATTAGTGTGCTCAGTGCAACAAAAAAGAATAAAAATGAGAGGACAATAGAAAAAATTAAAACAGACAATATACAACAGTACAACACAGGGACAAGAACAAGAACATTAGTGTAGCAAATAACAGTATTAACCTGTTTTAGTGACTTAGTGTCAGCGTCTGGAGCGCGAGCCCCAGACTCTGATTTACCTCGGGGTGTGCAGGAACGGTCAGACAACCAGGGATCCATGC
>JBBPDC010193524.1:0-14747 GCA_037974485.1 Hemigrammopetersius urotaenia
CTCCGGAAAATTCACGAACGAGTCCGGATCCGCGTAAAACTGGGGGTTTACTGTAATTATGCCCTATATTGTCGTTACATAATTGCGTGGAATGAGTCTTGAGTTGAATGTTTTTAATGGGCAAAAATACTTTTTTTTTGCTGATCCGAAAAGTGATCCGATCCGTGACTTAATACCATGATCCGATCCGAACCATGAATTTTTTGATCCGTTGCACTACTACTATCTGGTGCAGCCCAGAAGAGGACAGGTGCTCCTTTGAGTCCTAATTCCTCTCAATGTTTCTTCCTACTGTTTCTCCTTTCAGCTTGCTCGTTTGGCCTGTATTTTTGTAAAGCTACTTGAAAACAATGCTAGAATAAACTCCAATTAAACTTGAATTAAACTGAACCATGCTAAAATGCACAATGAAAAGGAAACCACCTACCCACAAGCCTTAGCAAAACAAAAGCCACTGCTCTTTCATGTTTACAAGGCTTGAAGATTAGAAAAAGGTCACCATCACCTCATACCACATTCATATCCTGTGGTGTTAGCAAACAAAAGCAGGATATCTCAACATGACCTTGCCCGTATTTCATTTACAGCATACACTTCACAGCATGTTCTGGTAATTTTAACTAGAGTGGAGTACCACTGCAGAATGCAGCCTTAAGCAAGGTATTACACTTAATACGATGTGCCAGGAAGCCACGCGAGTCACCCCGAGAGCTATGACTTTGAGTAATACTATTAGGCAGGGTTATCCACACTTGACAGTGTAACTTGCATTGCATGCTATGGCATCCGTCAGAGATACTCAACCCTTAGTCTTCTGAGTAAGTCCACTGATTGCATGTGCTTGACGTTCTATTTTTTCTGGTGGAGAGAAGAAGACCCCTCTCTTTACACTCATTTCAGTGACTCTTTCCATTCCTTGATTAGAATGAATCATGATTGGATATTTGTAATCCAGCTTTTCATGAACATTTTTGATTGATTTTGACCCCTGCCAACTTGCTGCTGGTGACTGGGGGCAGAGAGTGTGCTGTGATTACTCCCTCTTTCTAACCCCTGCATCCCAGAGCTTTGTGCCCAGGACAGAGTTTAACATTGAGTGTTTCAGCAGTGTGACCTGTGGCCAGTCCTGAGCCCCCTGGTCCACGACCTGTGACCTGCTGCATCGCATCTGTTTGGACAAGATTCATAGTATCACCATGGCAACAGGCTAGCGTGTAACAGATGGCAGGAGCATTCTCTGCAGCAGTTAAAGAGGCAGTCCTGAGACCAGAAGGGGAAAAGTGGGTCAGGATCAGCCTGAACACAGCTACATGATGTTGGACACCAGACTGTGCCGTGTACCCACCACACACACATGCGCACACACTCAAACACACTCTCCGGAAAGAATGCGCATTTGAGTATACAGAGAGCATTATCCCTCCGCTTTTCATATAACAGTGAAAAGAGCCTTTTTGTCTTGGAGATTAATCTAAAAGCATGTTACATAATTCATAAGAGTCTGTTCATAACTATTGTTGAGGAAAAAAATCAAAAGAGGTTAAACTGACTTGTGTATCTGTCAGTATGTAAAATAAATAGCACGGGCACATGCCTATTGCCTGAAACAGGTGTTAAGGTTAATACATCTTCAGTAAATCTTAATGTCTTATTATACTTACAGAAGTGCACCTTAATTAAGTATCATTAAAAACACTTATCAACATCAATACAAATTCAGTCATCTGTCATATCTGTGCTGCCTCAGCCACAACCGCAGCAGTTGCAGTCACTGGAATACTTAGCTGGGATTTCCCAGCCATGCCTCCCACCGAGCCAATTCAGCAGTCCAGCGTGCAGTCACCCAACTTGGATCCCTCTTAGAACATACATGCTTCTTCATGTTACTCTTGTGTTTGCATCTCGCACTAGCTCTGTGGACTAAGGAGGAACCCCGCTCTACTTGGTAGTAAGAGGTTCTCCTCATTGATATATGCCAGTGGACTTTGATTTGGCTATCTCTGTCTCCCATATTTCCCTAGTTTTGACCAGCTAGACAGAGGAGCTCTCAGGATGGAACTAACCACAGTGGCTTCTGCACATTGCAGAGCTCCTGCAAATTGTATTGACCTGAATCAGAACAGTCTCCAGTGGGAGAAGGACCCTAACCTCTTCTGAACGTGTCCCTTCTGCATGACCCAGACAGATTGAATTTCAGTTCAACCAAGCTCTTTGTTTTCAAGTGCCTTGTCAAATGAAAGCTCTTTGTGGTTTTGTTCACGCCTACATCTGCATTCCCCTGTGAAACGCCATGACAGATGACGGCACCTCCACATGGACGTAGCAGGAGTCCTGTTGGAGCATGCCCAGCTGCTGCAACGTGTAGCAAAACATGAAATAAAGCTCACGTGGGTGGTTTCAGAGCTGGTGTTCAACCTATGTGACATATCACCAACAGCACCAGCTCCAGTTCCAGCAACTCCACAGCCTGCCCAGATCACCCCGTTCGCTCCCCATCAACTCATCATGCTTAGCTTTCAGAGAGGTACCCATTTGGGTGTCGGAACTTTATACTAAAATGTGAACTGTATTTTGCAGGATTTCCTGAAATGTCCTCATCGCAAAAAGTATCCACACTGATCCTGCCGCTCATGGACTGGGCTCATGGCACCTTTTATCACCTCTTCCATATATTCTTTGACCACCTGGACCAGGGGCAAGCAAGCAGCACTTACCTCCTCCAACTACACCAAGTAAAAAGCTCTGTAGCAGAGTAATCAATCGCGTTCCGTGCCCTAGTTGCTGAGAATGGGTAGAATGAGCTTGCTCTCATTATGACTTTCAAGAAGGGTCTCCATCCGGAGCTTCAAAAGGAGCTCTCCGGCCAGAATGCGGACATAGACCTAGATAATCTCATAGCACAAAGTATCAAGCTGGACCGAGACCTCCACGCAAAGCCAAAGCGCGTCACTCCCCTTCGTTCTCAGCCTGCCAAGCCGGGTCCATGCCAGGTCCACGAGTGCCAGTCTGTGTCATATTTCTTGATTGCTGGATTCTTTGTTAATAAACAGGGCTGAATTTGATTCCGGTCGATGGTTTCTCTCAAGCACAACAGTATAAAACAACAATAATATGTACATTTTTGTGTGTATATGTGCCTACACCACACCCATATGTCTCTTAGAGAACACGCTTGCTGCTCCAATAGACCAAAAGACACGATTCTAATTCTGATTAAAGTCAATTGATGCTATTAGCCGTTCTCTATTTTTATTCATTTTTTTTAATTGTAGTTTTTGAAGATTATTGTGATCTTATAACATTAAAATACAATGTGTTTAAATGTTCAAATGTTTTCTGTGAATAAATAATATTTCACAGGCAACACACTAGCCTAGTTTTTTATACACAGCATAAAAGTAAAAACAATATATGCAGTGTTATCCTTATTTTTGATGTCAAAAAGGATTTGCGGCTCCCGGTGTTTTCTCTTCTGTGGAAACTGGGTCCAAATGACTCTTTAAGTGTTAAAGATTGCCTCTGGTCTAACTACTTTGCTGATGTTAAACCAATCTGTTCATTGTCAACTGTCACTACTGTGGTTAGTTCTTATTAGAGGAATGAGGACATTCCATAATTGTACATAGTTAACACAGTCAAACCTAAAGTTGTCTGAATTCCTTGGATTTTTTAATTATCTAATGCCTGTTCTGAATCCTGCTGAATGCCTTGCAATTCATCTTAAATGTAATGCTCAAGTCTTCATTCAATGATTTTGAGCTTTTTATTCCCTACACAAAATGTCTGTTCACCTTTCTTTTTCTTATCAACAACTTATTTTCAATGACATACTGAAAAAGATGTGCCTTAAGTGTGAGGTGCTGGAACATTTACTGATAATAATGAATCAAAAGATGAACACAGTACTTATCTCCTGTAAATAAGGAATAACAAAGAATGTTTTGATATTTGGAACTTACGGAATTTGGTCAACAGTATGGAATTTAATAGATCTTACAAAGGTAACTGACTATAGAGTTATCAAATAAAAACTGGAGCCCTATGAATGGGCAAGGTTAAATGATGCATTGTCCATGGGGTTTGTGAGATGACTTAGAGTCCACTGATAAATAATAGCAGTTAGAGCAGTTAAAAATAATGAAATGATGCTTTAAAAGACCATCTAATCCCCTAATTGTCTTCATTATCGCAATACATACAATGCAGATTTATCACAATTTGTAAATATGCATCAGTAAACTAAATACATATCTAGATTTATTTAAGTAGGTGAAAAAATTTAAGTTTTTTTCCCATATGAACTCTTTACAGCACATTTATGATGATGGATGACGATACCAAATCATCCATAATGTTTTTGCATATTTTCATTGATATATTAGTGTATTTGACCCTCCTTCTCCCCCTCGGATGGGAGAAGTTAACAGTCACATGAAAGACTCCTATTGCATCCCTAAGTTGCATGTTGTTGTGGGAGCTCCTTTGGGAATTTCCTTTGGGAATTATGGTATGCTTGCAATGATTCTGAGAGAACAGAATGTCATTTTAGGAGAGTGGTTGGCAACAGCAGAATGCAAAACGATGCATCATTAACAAAAAGCACGATCTTTGTTAAAGGAAAGAGGGATAGATAGATATGATTACTATGGGCTACTATTTTTTTAATGTTAACATATTGCTATTAGCCCTGGGGATTACATGTGGAAGTATGAATAAGACTTAATTCCTGCAGTAAATACATTTTCACAGTTGGGGCTCGTCCACCAGCTTGTGAGGCATAATCCTTCCAAAATGGGGATTTATGGCATAAAAACACCCAAAGCACTCAGTGAGGCCAATATCTCACAGACAAACAGGAGCACATACAAATACACAGACATACATATACACACATTATCCAAGAGGGTTGGTGGTTTCGAATCTCACTTGATTATGTTTTGTAGCAAATTACACAATTGTGAGAAAGAGTTTGTGGGCCCATTGGAATTATTTCGATATCTGCATGGATTAGTCGTAATAGTAAATTGATAGTAATCTTTAAATAATACATAGAAAATGACAGAAAACATACACAATATTTTACAATACACTCTATCTTTATTATAACAAAAAGATTGCTGGTGAAACCCTAAAAGTGAAATTGACAGATTTTCCTGATTCAATTTAAGATTTTTTCACCCTACAGTAACTACAAGCTGCTTAATCTCTTATGCAGATAAACCCACACTATGCTTTCACCGAGCACATTTAGAGTTTTTGTGTTGTATGCCATGCTTTTTCTCCAAACGTAACCTTGTTTACATTTAAAGCTAATAGAACATATTTTCTTCTACTGTCCTCAGCAGTATCATTTGAGCAGGTTAAATAGCACTTGAACAAAATTATGCCATGAAGAGCAGTTAAACAGAACTATGCAGTGCAAGTCATACCCAAACCTAACTAAACTAATTGAAACACTGGATGCCAACCAGGCTCTTTTTACACGTCATTATTCCAGGTGTGTGTGTGTGTGTGTGTGTGTGTGTGTGTATGTGTGTGTGTGTTGCTTATTATTTTGGTTTGGATATCGGATTACACTTTAGAAGCCATTCATACCAAACTTCGGAATACATATTGTCCGTCCAATTTTGTTTTACACTGCTGCTGTTTATATTGTGTCAGAATTTCCAAATTTACTTTATCTTGCTTTTGTTGGTGTTATGAGGTTTTGTTTCAACAGCAATGATTATATAATAATGTTCATTATAAGCTGCTGGTGCTTAACCCCTTCATTTTACAATACTGAATTGACTGCCTCACTATTAGAGCGTAATATTGCATTTGTGCTTTCAGGCCTAAACCCTTGTAACATGTGGCTTGGAAAAATACTCATGCTCAACAGATGACTTCCGCAAGAACAATTCAATAAATGACATGCCATAATCTCATGTACTACATCAAGACACACTGGAAGTGCAGGATAAAAAGCACATAGAAATAATTGCAGAAAAATACCTGACATCTAAATCCTGTGAAACAATATGTGCACATGGTGCTGTGAGGGCTGTTGCTTTATTTTCTCACTTGTACTGATTGATTCATTTCTGTATGTCTATAAACAAATGGAAAAAACACCAGATGTTTCTCCTGACCTTTTAAAATCAATCATAATCTAAGCTTGTATTTGCTTAGCAAAAAGTACTGCTGTAAAACAAAGGCGGCTTAAAGAGTCATACTTTTACCTAATTAACAATAGCTTTGATTTATCACAATACTTACTTACTAAAATCACAGTCATTACACTTTCTTTAATTTACATAGAAACAAACTTGCCATTCCTTTTTCCAACATTACTGTAAAAGTGGTGAAATGTTGTGCCTGAAATACATACGAGAGTGCATTCACATTTTTCCTAAAATAAATGGACAATGATATCAGGTCCACACTGGCAGATAAAAAACTGCATGTAAAAAAATAAACCCACCTTAAGAGAGAGCTATGCCAACTGGGTTCTTGGGCTCCAGGCCAAAAAGGGCTGTGTCACCACCAAGATTTGTTTATAAATGGTTATGCATCAGCATGAACAGATACATACATTAACAATATCGGAAAAAAGTAAAGTGGCCCCTTAGTCACGTGTGAACATACTGTGAACAAAGTGAAATTCATTCTCTGTATTTAACCCATTCACCAAATAAAGCAGTGGGTTGTCACCAATGAGGGGCAACTCAAGGAAACCTCTGTGATGCCACTGGTAGTCCATATTGTGCAGTCACAATTTCCTTATGCCCCCCAGGGTTCTCATTTAGTGGGACAACTGATTACATTCTGTGTGTACTGACCAGCCTGTTTCATGAGGAACACCAGCCTCCAATAAAGACTGCTTTACCCCAGTTGTGACAAAATACCAACCACCTGACACTTACCTGGCAGCAGGAGGGAGGTCAGCAGAGCAAAGCCCAGCGCCAGAGTCTTCATAGCCTCTCTTTCCTGCAGTGTGAGGAGTTTAGAGCGGTGGGTGGAGGGTGTAGTAGAAGCAGTTGAGGGCAAACGTCAAGTTCGGTCCTAAACTGAGGTATAGTCCAAATTCCCATTTATCGGGAGAAGTTCTGTCACCGGGAGATTTTAAAAAGGGTCTCCAACGTCATTCACTCCAGTTTTTCTCAAACACAATCTGCCGGGAGCATGTGGAGGAAACACGAACTACACAGCCGTTCGTGGGATGAGGGTCGAGCAGAAATCAGCTTACAGAACGGGGCGCTGAGATTAGTGAAGTACAGCTGGTAATAATGACCGACAGTCTAACGACACCTTGATTTATCTGTTTGTTAATAACTTACTTGACGTCCAGGCTTGCTCCTTCGGGTATATCGTACAGAACGCATTCCAGACATGTAACCGCAGCTCTGGCAAAAACTCTTGTCTTTCCCTCCGCATCTGCTCCTGGAGAAACGGAACTACAGCCGAGTGAGCCACGGAGGAGCAAAACACCAAGTTTAGGTTCACTTCACCATCTTCAAAAACAGACTAAACACCGTTATCTCTCCTCTCCTCCACAGCCTGGCCGTGTTTGCCCTGCTCGAGGTACCTAAATGCGATTACAAAACGGGGCGGAGTCACTCTGAGAACTGACATGCAGCAAACTTCTTTGGCTCTTTCTTGGGTTTTTCTGCTCCACATTAAATGTTATGGGCTACAGAGGCGCCTATCGAAATTCCCTAGTTAAACTCTGTCGACGGAGAAGCTGTATAGATTTAGAGTTTAACAGTTGATTGCAAAGTAAGCCCATTACAATATGAACAACAGTTTTGGGGGCACACTTCCTAATTATTGAATTCAGGGAGGCCCTTACTTCAGTAAAGGACATTCTTAATGCTTCAGCAGACCAAGACATTTTGGGCAATGCCATGTTTCCAACACAGTTTGGGGAAGACTGGCTGGATGAGTTGAGTGTGGAAGAACTTGCCTGATCCACACAGAGCCCTGACCTCAACCCCCTCCATTTACTGCATTTATCAGACACTTTTATCCAAAATGACTTCCATTCCCTAACTACAGAGGACAGTCTCCCTAAAGCAACTTGGGGTTTCGGGACTTGCTCAGGTGTGCTGAAGGTAGGATTCAAACACATTACCTCTTGGTCCAGAGGCAAGTATCCAACTCGCTAGTCCACCACATCCAACATCTTTGAGATTAACTGGAACAAAGACTGCAAGCTAGACCTTCTCATCCAACATCACTGTCTGACCTCAGAAATGCTTTACAGAATGAATGCCAAATTAGGTTAAATAAACCCTTCTTCTTGTCATCTTCTTTGCCTTGTATTCCACTCCTAACAGAACTGAGGTGTCTGGATTGGCACAAAAATATGTTCTGCACATTCTGCACATTTGTATAATCTATCTATCTAACTAAGACTCTGAATTCCCATTTTTTAATCTTGTTTATCTTCATTCTGTTCTGTTGGTGACACAAATAGCTTGAAACTTGAAGCTTCGTGGTTTGATCAAAGGTTCACAAAAAGATAAAAGCAGATTATGGGGGGCCGTTTAGGAAATATTTCAGACTTTTGTTTAGTGCTGCCACTAACGACTAATTTTCTAACAATTAATCTTTCAACTAATTTTTCGATTAGTCGATTAAACTAAACGACTAAAAAAAATTTAAAAAATCAAGCGGTTGCAATTCTCATGTGTTCATTTTATTTTGACCAAAATTCAAGGGCCAAAACATAAAATATCACCTCTATCGTGACAAAGTAGCCTAAACATAAATATATTACTAAATAAATAAAATAAAGTGCAGTTGCAAAATGGGAGAATGTCATCCACTTTTTATAAAAGGTATTAAAGTAAAAGTATTATAAAAGTATATTTTCTGGGATTTTGGACTGTGTCTATGGGAGTTTGTACCCATCCAGTCAAAATATTTTTTATGTTTTATGAGAAGGCCTGTATCAGCATTCCAGTTGATCCAAAAGGTGTTCAAGGGGTCACAATATGCATTTATGCACCATAGGCACAGTCATGGTGGAGCAAGAAAGGGCCTTCTTCAAACTGTATCCAAATCGTTTAATGTGTCTTTGAACGTTGTAACATTAGCATTACACTTCACTGGAACTAAGAGGCCTAACCCAAACTCTGAAAAAGAATTCCAGACTGTTATACTTCCTCCACCAAGCTTTACTGTTGGCACTTGTGCACATGCAGGTAGTGTGCCAGGTCACAAAGTGTGATTAATAACTCTAGAAAACCTATTCTCACTTTTCCTGGAGTCTAGTGGTTGTGTACTTTACACCATTCCAATTGGATCTTGGCAATGTACAGTGATATTAGGGTTATGTGCAGCTGCTTGGCCATGAAAACCCATTAGATGAAGCTCCCCACCATATGTTTTTTGGGCTGATGTTGCTTCCAAAAGCAGTTCCAAAAACTCTGTAGTGAGGAAGAGGATAGGCACTTTCCAGCACCACTGTCTGAATTAACACGATCTGCTAATTTGTGGCTGAGCTGTTTCTCTCATTCCACTTCCATTTCAAAAGAATGGCTCTTACAGTTGCAAGGGGCAGGGCAGAAATTTCACAAACAGTGGCATTCTTTGACAGTGTCTTAAGTGACTCTTCAATATGACTGTCTATTGTCAGTATTTGTCTAAGAAGATTGCATGCCAACGTGCTTTAATTTTATACTCTTGTTAGCAATAGGTGTGGCTTAAATATTTGAGTTTAATCATTTGGGGGGCGTCTACATACTTTTGTCCATATAGTATGTACTGGCTTCAGAGTATTAGAAAAGGGACATGCCCGCAGAACATTGAAAAGAGCTTTGACACAGATTTGATGCTTAACATCTACTTCTTCTGTGTATTGTAAGTTCTTTAAATGTTAGGCTAAATCTTTTACTGTTATGCTTCTCTTAGATTACGCAGGGTACTTTTAGTTGTCCTATCCTAGCAGGAAAGAAATTGCTGTAGATGGAGGTTTTATGTAGAAGTCCAAGAATCACTCATGTATCTGCCAAATAGACATGCAGAGAAGGAAAGATTGAACATCTGGCAACCCTTAGGAATTATGACCAAACATCTGGCAACCCTTACAGACTTTAAGCTACAATGTGGTTTACTTTGGCTGAGATTAGTGTCTCTGATATTTATGATGAAATTTGATGGGCAGTAGTGAAGAAAATATGTGTGTATTTTATTATATATCAATGTTCTTCTATGTTTTATGTGATACATGTGTGTTGTTCATTGTTATAAAACATTATTTTAGGTCATTGGAGTTAATGTTAAGATCTGTTTTTAAATGTAGTAACCAGATGGTTTTAGTTAACTACAGTGATTAGATGTTCTTTTGTGTTTTGTGATGGATGCATTCATGTTAAATGTGTTTATGTTGCCATGATTGAAAATTCATCTACAGTACTTTGATCAGAGTATATATTTTGTAATTACATGAAATGAATACCTTGATTTTAAACAGAAACATTCCAGTGGCTCTGTGATTGGTCAAGGTCCTCACACCAAAAATGTTACAAAATGCAAAAAAAATAAATAAAATAAAACACTGGTTAGATGGTTCATTTGAAGAACTTAGTACATTAACAATTAAATAGTCAGGTTGTGCTTCAATATACATTTTAATTTACTTTTAACATTTTTCAAAAATATTAGTTTTTTTAACTGTCATTCAAGTGTTTATCTTTTCATTTTGCTTTCTATTAAATTTTTATTTCATTTTCATTTTAATCTTTTTTTTAATCATGTGCTACATGTATGAAAAATGCTTTAGAAATACCATTATTATCATTTGAACATACTGATCATACTGCGACACCAGTATTGGAAAAAACAACTATATAGGACAGTATGGTGTCCTCCCCTGATATATTACAGCACTTTTCCAGTGTTTATGAACTATTTACAAAGCAAAAAAGGTCATTACTATCTTCCTTTCAGAGCAACGAAATGAAACAAAAAAACACATCATCTACGGGAGCTTAAATTATCCAAACACATTTTCATGGACATTTTAGTATATTGATTAATTGAAATAAACTGAAATCCAATTTCATGCATTTCTTTCATTTTTGATAGCCTAGTACTTGTAGCAATTATATTTGCTTGGGGAAAGGACAAAAATGGTGAATGTGCATTGTGTGTTTTTATGTTCATTTTCTGATAAGAAGAATTTCAAAGACCTGGCAAAATGTCATTAAGAGTTAACCGTTTCTTGTGACTTAGGGGGAAGTTTTTTTGTAATCTTCAGAAACCACAACACACTTTTCTACACAGGTTTTTCATGCTGATTTCAGATCTGCTTTCTTTTTTTCAGTCACATCAACTTTATGAATTATGAGTAAAATTAGATTTGCAGTAGACTTGAATGCGTTTTTTATTAAACCGCAGGCAACAATCAAGTAACTGTTTCAATATTTTCAGTGTGAAGTCAGACAGGCCACACTGTGGCATAGATATAATGATATAACGTTCAGCATATGATTATTATATGCTAATTATACCAACTACCATGCAATATATAACTAGCATCATCACAAAAACTGTATGTGCGGGAAATTTGAAATCAGCATAAAAAAACACTACAAAACCCACATAAACTAATTTCTGATTATTTTGACCTCTATAATTGCAGTTATTACAGAATGATTATTGACATATTTCACATAGACATATTAAATTTTTTTCTTACATTCCAGGTTGTTTTGCTGAGTGGTCATCTGGACAGTTGGGATGTTGGACAGGGCGCTATGGATGATGGAGGTGGAGTGGCCATTTCTTGGGAGGCCTTGTCTTTAATCAAAGACCTGGGTAAGATACTTTTAAACAATCTATTGCATGCCTTCTGTTGTGAAAAGGCAAACCCAGAATGATGTGGGCCGAACTGTTCTGTGCTAGTCTCAAACAAAAAACTCCAGGAATGATGTTTTTTTGTGTCTAACACAACGTGTCGTGAATACAAATGCAAATGCCTGAAATCAGTACTTTAAATCCTTAACTGCTGATGGAGGGTTTTATATGTGACACACTTTTCACACTTTTTATTAAGATCTAAAGCATGTAATTTCTACAAAAACTGTTCAAAATGATGATCTGTTGCTGTGCCCTCAAGGTGACAAAACTGCCCACCATGATCTTGGTTAGCTTCTGTTATCCCAAAGCAGTCATTTCAAAAAGAGTGACATCTTTTTAAACAGAACAAAAGCAAAAAAAAAACAAAAAAAACTTTCTTTGTACAGCAAATTCACCAATATCCTATTGTTACTGTCCTGAAATGGTAGGAAAGATGTGAGCTTCATGTAGTAGAGTGCATAACAGGGCCATTTGTACACGCATGCTTTCTGTTAAGCCAAATGTTATACATTAACCTATTTATATATTATATAATTCAGTCCAGCAGAGGTTTCTGAAAAAGCAACTCACAGAACATTCATCTGGAATGTTTCAGAAAAACATTCTTGGAATGCTGGGTACCAAGTTGCACATAGAGTAAAATAACACCAAAAGCTTATTATTTTGTAAAATTGGTGTAATATATTCTTTCTTACACATTATAAAAAAGAGGTAATATTCCTACATAAATGAAAGAAGAGGACTGGTTTATTTTTGTTAACAAGAATTCAAAGGTTTCCCTTTCGAGTTTTGGTTCCTCCTCATTTTCCTTTTGCTGCCACCCCAGGGTTGCTCATTAGAGGTTTGGACCTAGATTTCTGTAAAGCCTCTTTGTGATGCATGCATGAAAGCCTCCTACTCCTACTAAGTAAAGATTTTGTTTCTCTCTATGTGAATATCTGTCTACCTGAACCTTGACTGCTGTCAATAGATATTTTGAGAAAACATATTGGCAACCTCAGCTGATTTAAAATGGCCATTCTCAGTGGCCAGACTTTATATATATATTACAGAGCTGACACAATATATATTTTGCATAAATTGTACACTGATCAGCCATAATATCAAAACAACCTGCCTAATATCGTGTAGGTCCCTCTCATGCAGCAAAATAGCTCTGATCCACCAAGGCATGGACTCATCAAGAGTTCTGATTGTGTTCTGTGGTATCTGGTGCAAGGATGTCCTGCAATTTGGGGAGTCAATGGATTAGACCAGTGGTCCCCAACCCCCGGGCCGCGGACCGGTATCACATGACCCACGGCCCGGTACCGGTTGTTACCCGTGTTATGTTGTTGGTTCGTTGTTATGAAAATGCTGTTAATAAAGCTGGGAGTACACATTGGATTTACATTTATTATTGTATTTTAAAGATACCCCATTATTATATTTTTAAAATATCCTCATATCATATCATCATGTGTATCATTTATTTGTATAAATACGTATACGTATATTTATCTGTCACTCCTTAAAGGCCGGCCCGTGAAAATAGTTTCTGATATTAAACCGGTCTGTGACAAAATAAAGGTTGGGGACCACTGGATTAGACTCATTTGTCCAGCATATTCCACAGATGCTGGAGGCTAAGTCAACCCCATGACCTCTTTGTCATGTCTCACAAACCATTCCTGAACAGTTTTTACAGTGTGTCAGCATGCATAGTCTTGCTGAAAGAGTCCACTGGCATTAGAGAATACTGCTTTCATGAATGTGTGTTTGGTCTGCAACAATGTTACGTGTCAAAGCTGAACATTGCCCAGAGCATCATACTGCCTACGCAGACATCCCATCTTCCCATAGAGGATTTGCTCCAGGTAGGCAACCCACAGGCACCCACCAATCCGCTTGTTGCCAATCATTCAGACCAGGCTACCTTCTTCCATTGCTCTGTGATCCAGTTCTGAAGGTCACATACACATTAGATGTTTTCTGTAGTTGCTCACCTATGGGATCAGACCAGATGGGTTAGCCTTCAATTCCCACATCCATTAGTGCGCCTTGGGCATCCATGACCCTGTCACTGGTTCACTGGTTGTCCTTCCTTACTACATGCAGCATACAGGGAACACTCCACAAGACTGTTTAGAGATGCTCTAACCCAGTCATTTATCTCTTTGGTTAAATTCTTACACATGCCCATTATTTCAGTTTCCAGAGCATCAGCTTTGAGATTTAACTGTTTACTTTCTGTCTATCAAGATAAACAACATAATTCACTACACTTTTCAATAGTTTTAATTTTATGACTGATCAGTGTATGTGATACCATACTCATCCTGTGATATGTTACTTATTTTCAAGTGAGATCAGAGACCAGAGGAGTTGGTAGATTCAGTCACGATGGTCCAGTTGGTGGACATGACCTTTTCTACCCTCGTCTCCACTATTAATCTGTTCTTCTGCAGTGCTGCCATTCTTGGAGTAAGCAGCCCGTGTTGCCCATATGGGTGGAACAGTTGGGTGTAAAAGGACTGATTCTCCATCATGCAGAGCTTTTTTATTTTAGAGTAGCAGAGACAATTTAATGACTTACCATTGTCTAGTTTAAGCCGAATCGGAACATTGTCTGCTAGGGATTGTCTGTTATACTTACTATTCACGACAACAATGCTGTTTGCACTTACTCTTTGTATGTATGAGTTAGTCAAACATTTTAAAATTGTATAAAATGTTGCATCAGTTTTCTGCTCTATTTTTTCACATTTTACCTTTATTGTTATCATCATTGGCATGCACTTTGGCAGTTTTCTTATAAAATAAATGTGAAATTGTCTGTGCTTGCCTGTCACGGTCGCAGCGCCCGCTCCCTGTCTCCCTAGGTCCTCCTCTCCTGAATATTAGTTTCCCCTTTTGTCGTC
>JBBPDC010193561.1:0-14744 GCA_037974485.1 Hemigrammopetersius urotaenia
CTACACACCTTCACACACACCATCATACATCTACACACCTTCACACACACCAGCATACATCTACACACCTTCACACACACCGTCATACATCTACACACCGTCACACACACCAGCATACATCTACACACCTTCACACATCATAAAACATCTGGTGTGCATGAGGGGCATCTCTTCTTCTTCAAATGTCTTTTCTTTGTTTTTGTTCTGGTGTCACATGTGTGTTAAAACACCCCAGTCTCATTGTACACTCAACTCTGTTGTCAGGACTGCAGGTTTTAGTGGGGCTAACATTAGAGTACTCAGATTATGATGATCGGATTGGGATGATTACATGAGTGTAGAAAATTTAGACTATCAGTCCCATTCAGACACATTTCAAACCACTGGTGTGCCTGATAACATAGTTAATGTCCGTGTGTCATTTGTGTTGGATGATCCACAGTCCTTCATACAGATTGACATTTCAGGGGACCAATATTTTTGGCAAAAGGCTGCTTAATTGTTTCTTGGCCAGTAATGTGTTATTGCACCATTATTATTATTATTATTATGCACAAGAGAGCTAACAAAAGCCCGAAATTGAATCTAGATGTTGTTTCCCCACATAAAGACCACCGCAGCGTCATTGCCAGTAAAGCAGGCCATCATGAGGGTAAAAAAATCAGAATACGTCAATCAGAGGCTCAGCCAAAACATTAGGCATGTCAAAATCAACTGTTTGCTCCATTGTTAAGGAGCGAGAATGCACTGGTGAGCTCAGCAATAGCAAACAACCTGGCAGACCACAGTAGACCACCACAGTGGAGGACTGAAAATGACTCACGAAGAAAAATGGTGGAACAGATCAAGAACATTCTCCAGAATTTACATCTGTATTGACTAGCAGTATGAGAGGAATTCATCTGCTTGACCTCGGGGGTTTATGTTGGAGTTTACAGCTTGTTAAAACAGTACATAAAAGTACATCTGAAAGTCTTCTAGTTAGAGAAACATTAACAGCGGACCCTTCAAGGAACCCCAGGCTGTTCCAGACTTCCGTTCCTCACTTTCAAAACATAGTAAGCAGTGATGTAGTGGTGTGTGGATTTGTAGGCATACCCCCACTCATTTTCCTAAATACTCTTAAGCAGTGCTTTCCAACCTGTGGGCCATGCTGGTATAGCTAGGACCATCAGTTTTATTGTTTTCTTTGGAAAATGTACAAGATTTAGTCATTACATTTAAAAAACATGAGAAATATTATTACTGGCATAATTATTGGCAAAATAATAAATAAAACAACCCACAGAGGTCGAGTTTATTCTTTGCTATAATGTGTGAGTTCCTCTCCATAATCATATTAAACACATCCAGAACACACTGTGATCATGAAAACATCTAACCTAGGCTGTGGATTCAATCAGGGAAAATGTGAACCATGATAAAATTAAAACCTGTGTTAAAATTTAAAAAATGTGTCTATGCTTTTTTTTTACACAGAAAAGTAAAATCGGATCCCATTCATTTTCCTAAACACTCTTCAGCAGTGGTTTTCAACCTGTGGGCCATGATGGGACGGCTAGGACCATAAGTTTTACAGTTTTCAGTGCAAAATTTACAATATATGAATGTATGTACATTTAAGCACTTCAGTACACCACCACTGGGTCGCTGAGCAAGACCCTTAACCCTAAGTCCCCTGTACTTAGAGAATGAAAGTCGCTTTGGATAAAAGCAGCGGATAAATGCCGTAAATGAATCTGACTTAGTAAACACACCCAGAACACACTGTGATCAGAGACATGCCCAGTGTGACCAGATGGATCTGATTTTACTTTTCTGTGCAAAAAGGACACACATGCCATCCCACTTTCAATTCAAATTTTCCCCAAAACCAAATTAATCCACAGCCTGGCTTGGGTGCCAGATCCCTCTGGAATCGTCTCTGATTAATTTGGTAATGGGGAAATTTAAATGGAAACTACATATGTGTCTATGTCCTTTTCACACAGGAACGTGTTCCCATCTGGTTGCACTAAAGAGGCATTTTAGAAAAAAAGTAGAAAAAGTAGATCAGTCTAAACATGAAACACATCTTGATGTAAAATGTAAATCAGAATTAAAAACAGTCTCAAACACAAACATTTAGAGATGCATACAGTAAATCAGTTTCCTTAGAGGTGGCTATAACCCATTCAGCTGCTTATACTCTATTAACTTACAGATTATTTACTTTGTAGTTACTGAACAAGTCGTACGTGTCGTTAACCCACGCTTGTTTGCTTGGCATAACCTGACATAATCTGGAAGAAAACACTAAAAACTACATTTCTCAAGTTTAGAATGAAAGCGTTTAACCTAAATTGTATGATTTAACAGTGTAAATATAAAGAAATTAAAAACAGTAGCTTTCATGGATTTCAACTGACCAAAAGTGGCCATGAAGAAGCTGAATGTATAGTAAAAACAAGGAGGGACAGAAGATTAATAAGGCTTATCAAGTAACAAAGATCTACTGGTCACCTGGGAATGTATGGCTGGGAACAGAACTTGCTAACTCAGCTTTACTGATGATGTGTCTGCCAACAAAAGCAATGAGATGAATTATGAAGCGTTTAGGAGCCACTAAACTTCTGAGATTCATCCAGAATGCTTAGTGGATGAACCTTCAATCGTGCAAGAGGACAATGACCAGAATTTTACTATCAAGACAACGTTGAATGGTCAAAAAGTGTAATGTCCATGACTGGCCAAGTCAGTCACCCTATCTGAACCCATTTTGAAGGCAAAACTGCAGGAACATAAAAATAACTGCTTGCAGAGCGGGCAAGTGTAACCAGAGATAATACACAATATATACCGATGTGAATGGGATGAAGGCCTGCAAACAAAGTACTGAGGATGGAAATTTAATTCAAGATTAGTTTAATTTGTCCAAGTATACTTATCTAAAATGGGGGACTTTATCTGGTTCAACCCTTGTAAATGTTAATATCCCCAAATTAAAGCTGACACACTGAACTTAAAGGTTAATGTTTGATTTCAACTGGAGTACAGAACCAAAACAATCCACACTATATCATGTCTGTCCAATTACTTATAGTGTGCGCTGTTAATACTCCACACCAAATAAGGAATGGAACCAACAGAGCTTCAGTTCATACTGGAATACTGTAAAGCTGCAGAGGGATATTGGACCATTCATCAAGAAGCCTTTAGTCTTGTTAGGTGAGGGAGGGGGCAAAAGTGATATTGAAATCTATAGAGCCTGTGAAAGTCATCTGAATTCATCCAGGTGTTCAAGAAACCACTAATGAAGTAGTTTAACAGTGTGCATGGGATCATTATCCTCTTGAAATATCTGAACATCTGGAGGGAACTGTGTTTGCACAATGGGATGCACCTGATTCTTCAAACTGGCCTCAAATTCCTTGGCTATCATGAGTCATTACATGCCGAGCAATCGCTAATGAGCGCTACGAGGTAGTTCATTCCACCACTGAGTTCACTATTTTGCAATAACCATTGAGGATCTCCTGTTTTTTGTCAAAAATGAGCTCAAATCAATGTTGGATATGCAAATTCCACATCTGTACAGTTCACAATTTACAGTTTTATGTGCGCTGGGGTCATAGAAGTGCTCATTCAGTTTCCTGGCAGTTTTAGCAGTCTCAGTGTTTTGACTGTTAAATGTCCTTCTGTCCCTGTTGGTGAACTTAGTTTGTGACACGATTGCTTTAGTCATATTTGGCATAACAAGTTTAAATTGCTTAAAAAACATTACATAAAAAAAAACCTTCCTTTTACATCTGATTGCTTTGAAAACCCATATGCAACTGTTAGACCTGTTTTACAGGCGATTGGTATTTAACATCAACATTACTGTAGGATTAAATGGTTCAGATGTAACACTTAGCAGCATGGTAGTCTCCGCCCACAAGTGGGTGGGAAAAACCTGCAGAGGGAGGGGCTCCGGAGAGCGGCCAAGTGGCGGCACTCTGAGAGAAAGAGCAGCAAACGGCAAGAGAACAAACACCGGTTCTAGACTGTTTTACACCAGTTATATTTACTGAAATCAGAGTTTACTAATTCACTCTGAGTTCTGAGGGTTAAGAGAGGTCGATGTGAAATGCATAATTCTGTAGAACCTTATCGAGCCAGAATTTGACGGTGGTGAATGGAACCAGATGTCCGAAAAGTTTCATGCCTCTAAACGCTCCCTCACAGAAAGCTATTACATGAAATGATTACAAATGCGCTACATGATGTCTGAGACATTTTCTTTATCTTGTTCGCCACATATTTTTTCTGCATGAACTGGAGTTCACTGCATACAGAGACCAAATGTCTTCCGTTTTTCATGCTGATGAATAGGTTTGCTAAGTGCAAGTCAAAGGACAGGTTGCTTGAGCTTCATGTTGATAACTCTCTCGAAGTCAGAGAGAAGGATCTGTAACTGTAATCATATCGTTAAATCAGGTCTTCTGCGATATGGAGACGAGTGGAGGAGGCTGGACAGTCTTTCAGCGCAGATTCAACGGCAGCGTAGACTTTCAAAGAGGCTGGAAGGAGTACAAACTGGTGAGTATACAGAAACACATACACACACACACACACACACACACACACACAGAGAAACCCTGGCAACCCACGGCATTGCATGAAACGTTCCCCAGGCAACATGGGATCTGGCTCAAGACCCACTAATCTACTGAACCGTTATGTTCTTCATTCTAAGATGGAGAAGGCACTTCGTCCTTGCTTAATGTTGGTTCGTGGGACAGCGCGTGCCTGGCCAGATAATATTTACACCAAAAGAAAACAGTTACCAAATGTTTTCTTACTTATTCAGTGGAAGACATGATGAAGAGTTTGGCTTCAATCTGATGACATGAGCTAACAAATCAGCCGAAGAATGAAACATGGAGAATAAAATAGCATCTGACAGTTTGGCGTCATTGCTAGCATTTGTAGTGTTTTTATAAAGACTGGTGCATTCGCTTTCTAAAATAGCCATGCTATAAAACATCAGCTGGAGCGTATCATGGGTTCTTGAATGTTTTCCTTCATTCGAATGTGTGTCAGAGTGTCTGTGCTAATATGTACGTCCAGAAGTTTGTAAATACCCTCTCCTTTGAAAATTGAGGCTTTTAATTAGGAGTTTATGGGAACATCAGCCTCTTCTCTTCTGGAAAGGTTTAACACTACATGCTGGAACATTGCTGTGAAGATTTGACAGCACAAGAGCATTTCTGAGGTCAGGCACTAATGTTGGATGATTAGTTCTAGATCACAAAGGAAACCCAATATAAGCCCTTACCTAACTTCATAACTACTCCAAACACAGTAAAAAAAAAATGGTCATGACTTCCTACGAACCATGACAGACCTGTGGGCTGACAAAGGTTTTATATCCATCTGGAGTCCAATATCCATTAAGTTGCCAAATCCACTCATTAGGCTTTTAAAGATGCATTTGGATGTATCATGTATTTTCCATACCATTTTATTTATAAAGCACTTTTAAAACAACAAGCTGACCAAAGTGCTGAACAGTACAAGCAAACATAAAACATGGCAACACACGGGCCGACGAATAAAAACAATACAAGAAGAAGAAAATAGTAAAATAATAAAATACTATACAATCTATAAAATCTATGAGCGATTAATAAAATCAAATAGTAAAATAAAATATAAATCTATACACACAGAAATAATAAAACAAGTATAAAAACGTCATAAGTCTCAAACTGGGTTGAAAGCCGGGGAGTAAAAGTGTGTTTTTAAATGAGATTTGAACTCCTCCAGTGAAGGGGCCGGTCTATTATGACTTGGCAAGTCATTCCATAGCTGTGTGATTTTGGTACGGATATTTGCTCTTTTGTTTAAAGATCAGTGAAATATATAAACCTATTGCACAATTTTGACTTTTTTTTTTTCTCAGGGCTTTGGTGACCCTGGCGGAGAGCACTGGCTAGGGAATGAGGCCGTGCACCTGATCACCAGTCGCTCCCAGCACACCCTCAGAGTGGAGCTGAGGGACTGGGAGGGGAACGCTACATACTCCTCATACGAAAAGTTCCAGCTGGCCAGTGAGAAACAGCAGTACAGGTATCTGTAGTTTTAGCACTGCAGCTATAAGGCTAATGTACTGTAGCTAATGATAGACCCGTTCATCCCACCATCATATTATAATGCATGCCTAAATCATTACATACTCGCCTCTAACCCCAGTGTAGTTGCTCAGTAATCTTCAATAGACTTGCTGAAGTGGTTTCTGACTCTGTATGCCACACTGTTATAATTAAACATGGACTGAAGAACATTAGCATAGCTAGACGCAGTAGCCACCCTAAAGCCTCACTTTTTTACTGTTGTGCATTTTGTGAATAAATCAACTCTATAAAGAATATATCTGCGTATTTAAATCAGAAAACTTACAGAAGACAGAAAACTTAGAAAACTTAAGTGAAATACTAGTAAAACAAACAATAGTTAGGAGTCTGTTATTGCACATAAGACAGATCAGTATTAGATCAGTAATACTGACAGAAGTAGTGATATTTCACATGATAAGACTATCGCATACAATAATAATACACACATAATTAAATGATTTAGCACTGAATAAGAAAACTACACATGATATTGCACATAGTAAGACCATTGCACATAATCACAAGATATTGCACATAATGTTTTCAAACCTGATAAGAAAATTGCATGATATTGCACATGGTAGACTATTGTGCATAATCATAACTTGAATGTTTCTTTAAATAACTTGAATATTTCCTCAAATTGTAAGTTGCTTTGGATAAAAGTGTCTGCCAAATTAATGTAATCTAATTATAAGATAATTTTAGAAGCATCTATCCTTTGCAAAATGCTCAGCCTGTTCTGCTGCTATCTGATTTTCTCTTGCCCAGACTCCTGGTGAGGGGCTACAGTGGGACGGCTGGAAAGCAGAGCAGCCTGGGGTCGCACGGTACAAGTTTCAGCACCAGAGATTCTGACAACGACAACTGCCTCTGCAAGTGTGCGCTAATGCTAACTGGAGGTGAGAGCTCTTTCTGTCGCTAATGAAGCACACTCTGGGCTCTAATTATTACAGCTTATTAGCAACACCTCACACATTACTGTGACTGATCATTTGGAATCACTCTAATGCATGTAGATTTGGGTCAGTAAGATAAAGAGTGGGTAAACTGAATGTTTTAAAAACAATATAAACAATGTGTTTTCCGGCTTAAAAAACGGATGTTTCCTTCGCTATTTTCATGTGTATCAAATTTTAGCATCTCTGACTACCTCATAACCTCCCAATAACCTCCCATGGTTATGTCAACTTTTAAGCTGACATAACCATGCCATAATGATGTCAGGTGCTAATTTTCAAGACATAAACAGCAGTGTTAGATGTCATAACAATTTTTAAGCAGTCTTTACTTTGAGAAATTAATAAAAAAGACAAAATAATAACAAATAATTATTTAGCAGTAGATATCTCTTAGTTTTAAATCCACATATATTCAGTTGTTGTACAACAAATCAGTGACAAACCATGACTTGTAAAAAATACAACAAAAAAAGCTAGGGTCTCTGCTGGCATCCCCATGGAATTATCAATCAGTGGATATTAGTACAAAGCTACTACTGGTACACACATTTTCTCATAATATACAAGAATGTTACAGCTTTACAGCAGCTCTTTCAGTAAAGACCCTAGAATATAGTTGTTGTTTTCCACTTCTAACTATTCAATGAAAATGGATTTGTTAACTAAGGCTCCTCTTCATATTCAGTCACACTGTATTTTTGGACATAATGTACCATAAAAACTCAGGATGACATTTTTGAGGCTATGTTAACATTTGAGCAGGGGTAAAGTTACTGGCTTTTTATTGTATTTTATGTTCTATCCGTTTTAGATAGCACATGGCTTTGGATCTTTTCTTGATCATTTCTCTGTGTTAGCTTTGAAAAGTGGTAGCATTCACTCTCATCTCCACAGTCCAATTGTATGTTTCTGTTTGTTGTTAGAGGGAGTTCTTGTAACATGGCTTATTGCTTTACATTCTAAAAATATATACAATGCAGCAAAGAAATTATCTACCGAATAATTGAACAAAAAAAACGAATTTCATGAAAAATATTAACAAAATATTCATTTCCATCATCTACATCCACACACATACACATGTGAAAGCTTTATCATGAAACAATACTTTAGACTTTTTCCCATCATTGGTGCAACTGCAGAAACAATCACACAATTGTTCTTCTTAAGATATTTTTTTTTTTCACCCATTTTGGTGCCACTTCTTGTCAGAACCCAAATTGACTCTCGGCAATATTCCAACACTAGTTTCAGATGTCCAGCATCATTAAGTGATGGAGTCTCAAGCCATTGCTGTCATCTTTGTGAGAACTGATCCCCAGCTCCACCCTCACATTCCTAAATCAAATGCATTACGATTATTTCACTTGCCGCAATCAAAAATGTAAAAGAAACCAACCATTCAAAAGTGCACAATTATATAAAAACATGTTCCAGTGCGTCAGGCTCCTCTACACTCATACACTGTGTCATCTTCCATTCAGACTGTTTAATCATTGCTAGAGCTCAACTGAGGCTCTAAAAGCCTCCAAGATAAACAGCTTATTAATTGAGATTCTCAAAGTTGAGCTGTGTGTCTTAAAACCAGCCAGAGACCCGAGAATGCCCGTCTTTGTTTGCATAGCCATTCATAATTAAACGACTTAAAGATGGAACCCTTCACTCTACCCAGTCCAATCTAAACAGTCACTGAGCAAAGTGATATTAATGCAATCATGGTGAGATCGGCAGGGGGCTCTTTGAGGAGGGCTGGTCTGGTTCTTTCAGAAGAGTCACAGTTTGCTTTAAAAGGTTACGAGATACTTTGTGCACAGCAGGGACACGTATCATTCAAAACACAAAGTCTGTTGAGAGCAAGTTCTGCCCAGAAACCAAGAGGAAAAAGACACTGGAGAGAGGTGGATGTTCAGAGGTGTCAGTTTTACCTCCAAAATACTGTCGGCTTCCAAAGCTGCACAGAACCACAGTGTGGGACCTCAGTTACCTGAGAAACATAGACTTTTCACATTATGAACTAGAGTCGAGTCACCTTAGTCAAGTCCAAGAGCAGGACTAGTCAAGTCCAAATAAATTCAAGTCCAAGTCAAGACAGAGTTTAAAGAGGTTCAAGTCCAGATCAAGACTGAGATCAAAGAGGTGCGAGGCTGAGGGCTGCTGGTGGCCTAGCAGGTGGGTTCGATTGCTAAGAGACTGCTAAGCACCTCCATGTACCGTCCCCACATACTGCTCCCTGGGCACTGTGTTCCTGGCTGCCCGCTGCTTCACTTGGTGAATGGGTTTAATGCAGAGGAAGAATTTCATGCTGTTCACACTGTGTGCTGTGGTGTGTTCACGTATGACAGATGATGTATGGTCACTTTTACTATAGAGGTTCAAGTCTGAGTCTAAAGAGGTTCAAGTGTGAGTCAAGACTGAGTCCAAGGCGGTCTAAGGCAAGAACAAATAGATTTGAGTCCAAGTCAGTAACAAGTTGATTGAGGTTCAAATCCAGGTAAAGATCAAGCACAAATGACAGAGATAAGACAGAGACAGAATACATTAGAGAATTATTGCCCTGTTTATAAATTGTGTGCAGAGTTTGCATCAGACATGTAACAAGTGGATGCGACTGTTCAAGGTAATACCTGTTACATGGTAGATGGATTTTGACTAGTGCAGGTGCCTTAATTTTGTTCGCTGTCATTTTATGCTTTTTATCTGTGATTGCGGCAAATGTTTTTAATCACAGCTGGACTCGGTCAAGACCATGTAGAATATTTGGCCAGTCCATGGCTGTGACCGAGATGAGTCCGGGGGAAACTACCAGCGAGTTCAAGACAAGTCTGAGACCACAGAATAGACATCTGCAGTTTGAGGCCAGGCTCGAGTTCTACAGCTGCACTGAGAAATGTTTTAAAAATTTGCTTTAGTGTTGATTTTCAGGCTTTGTGCCATTCAAACTTGATCCTTCATTGGTAGTTCACCGAGATGCGCATATTCTCATTGGCCAGTTAAACAGCATGTGAGCATGTAGCATCCTGTTGCATGCACCAATGACGCCTTAATCATGACTAGAATGCACTTCTGCAAAGTTCTCAGGCAAACTTAAAACTCAACTGCAAAAAATGAAGGAGTGGCCATCCATGCCCCTTGACCCCTTTTCCAGGGCTTATCTGAGGTTTTGCTTTTGATATTGGACTTTCTGCCTCCAGTGTGTTAACAAAGCTCTTAAGCACTGAACACATAAATGCAGAGCTTCTGGTGCACAAACTGATAGTAGTTCGAAGCCAGTGACTTCATTCAGCATTACTGAGCTCTGCTGAAGGATAAATGATCACAGTAGCAGTCGGTGTTGTTTGTCATTTCTGTCACTTATTTCACAAAACAGTCTGGGAAGGGCCGTATCAGGATCCGGCTTGTTCCTTCTTATTCAATTACTGCCTAAAAAGTGCAAGAGACTACAGTAATATTGCATTATCATGGTTATTCCCTCAAGTTCTTTACCCATTTCTTCACTTCACAGGTTGGTGGTTCGACGCATGTGGCCTCTCCAACCTGAACGGCATGTACTTTGTTTTGGGGCAAAATATCCGGAAGCTCAATGGCATCAAGTGGCACCACTTCAGAGGGCCCAGCTACTCCCTCAGGTCCACCGCCATGATGATCCGGCCGGCTGATTACTGATGCAGAAAAGTCACAGAAGCCATTTCTCCACACATTACAGCTGGAGAAGCCAAACTCTACCCCAGCGCTGTGAAGGACAACCCTGCACCGGTTTGGCTGGGATAAACATTTGGAATGTGAGGTTTTTGATAGCAAGCAAGCAGTCTGTTATTTACTGGAAAGCAGAAAAGCATAGTCATCAGACCTACATTACAAACATACTGCTCTGTTGTCTCTCTCTCTCTCACTCTCTCTCTCACTCTCTCTCTCACTCTCTCTCTCTCTCTCTCTCTCTCTCTCTCTCTGCTTTACTGATTGATGATCTCACCCAAAAATGCGAAAAACTGACAACTGATTGCCTTGGCAACTTTCCAGTGCTGTCTTATAGTGCCTGTGAGGTAAGAAACTGTCATTGTTATGACAGCGTTAAGGGAATGACTCCATGGAAGAAGCCTGAACTTTTTGGACCATTGAGAGAAGCGTGTGATGCCACGTGTACATGACTGAGAACTATGTGGTGAAGGAAGCATACTGTATTCACTATAGACCACATAGGACATATTAGGACTGTTTAATGTCTGGACATTGTGGGAAAAGGTCAGGTGCACCTCTGTATGCATGATGTTTAATCACATTTGCTGATTTTAATGAAAAGTACATGTTCCTTCGTTTAGGCAGTGTTCATATTAACTGGATGGGTTGCACAGCTCTTTCTGTTCTTACACACTCAAGGATGGTCTAATTAAGTGATTACATGCGGCAATTAGGGCTGGAATCACTTATCAGCATCAATAATGTTTGCATTCTGTGTTCCAATCAAATCCAGTCCATTAACCGTAGCTCCAGTTCTGGTTTTATTCCATTTACACACAAAGAAATGAGACAACCTGTGAGTCACAACAACAGCAGCTTATGGCTGCACAGGAAAAGCCCATCAGAAACAGCTTTATTGTTGGTTTGAGGATCATGTTCGATCATCCAAGGTCTCTTCACACAGAGTTGATTATGGTGGGAAAAAACATGGGTACTGAAAACGAACTGAAACACATGCTTTTTATTAAACACTTGCGCAAAGAAGATGAAGAAAAAAGTGGTCCCAGAAAGCAGCAAAGGCTAAAAACAATTATTTTACTTTAAGCCAGCGTGATTCCAACAGGCAGTCAGGGCTAAAAACAGACTGTTCAACAAATGTTCATCACGTTCTCACAGCTGAAGCTCTGCAGCTGAGGCTCCTCCTTCCATGCTCTAACACAGATCATTTGAAAGGCAGTTTAGATCATTTGCATAATATGTGGAGCCTACTTTTACAAATTAGTCTTACATTTTTCTTTTTTGTTTGCTTCTTCTTCTCTGTAAAATGCAGTGATATTGTAAAATTCCCGTGGCTTTGAACAGTTAAAAATGAAGATATATTCATACTCTGTAAAAAATGCAAAATTGTTACTTTAAAAAACCCTGGTCACATTTGAATTTTAAGTTCGTCATTAAAATAATATGTTTGTGTGAGAAACAAGTTATTGTTATGTTAGCTTACTATTACTTGACACTAAAATTGTAGGTCAACCATATTTCAGGTAATTTTTTGCCAAACTTTTATCGAGTAATTTTGTCCTGTTTCACTGATTTTTACAAATGTACTTTATTTTCTCATTATTCCAAATGCAAATGTTTTGTGAAAATGCACTTTAAATGGTACTTACAGTTTCTGATGTCTCATATTCAGTGATCCATGTTGGCTTTAAATACAACATGATGAGATTATGATGATGTTGATGATGAGAATGATGATTATGATGATATGATCTATGATGATGAGATGAACTTTGAAAAGATGATGATGACCATATGATGATAATGATGATGATGTGATGAAGATGACCTATGGTAATTATAGATATACTGTCAGTAAGATTATGTCTGGAATCAATATAAGTTGAAAATGGGATATTGGAGGGAAAATTCCATTCTTTCTGTAACAAATGTATCCTGAAACGGCGCACGCACTCTGCGAGATGAGTTTCCTCCTGTGGAATAAAAGCAGTTGGATCATGAGCCTAGATTTTGATGCTCATCATAACTAATTTTAAAGCTTTTTTTTGTTAAAAAAATGGATCTGTATTGATATTGACTGATACTCACAACTCAACATTAATTCTTTTGCTTAATTTTTCCGACGGCACCTTAAGACACTTTTCCACAGGTATACAGGAACTGTTCTGTCTCTAAACTGTAATGTTGTGATGGTAATGAAGTTGTATCAGGTTTTGATGTTCCAGTTTCTGACTCAGTCCTCTCTATAGTTTATGGTCAGTTGCTCCAAAACCGCGTCCATGGAGTCGAACCGGCGGAGAGTTTTTCTGTTAGGGCTATTTTTGATATCGTGATCTTTCATTATTTATAGTCTTGTTTGAGTGTTTTATTTCCATGATTGATTTTTGTGTGGACAGTACACAATGGCCTCATTATGTGATGTAATGACATTTAGACCAGAAAGCAGAGATGTAGTCAGCTTTGCTGCGGCCCACTTTTGGTCCCGTCGTCAAGCAGCACGTTTCCCGCTTGGGTCCAGGTCACTTTATTTGCGGTACAGCATGGCTCTTTGTGCCTGTGGAAAAGCACTTTTAGAGACACCAAAGCCTCTCACATCTCAGCTCTCCCAGCTTCCTCAGCCTCCCTCATCCATAGTAAGCCTCTGGAAGGTGCCAAAGCAAGCAAAAGGCCACATTATTCAAATCTAACAATTATTCATGTCAAATATTGATTTTGCTTTTGTTTCTAAATGGCTGGGCCTTCTCAAATGGTGCCAGGCCAACACGACTGGTTCTGTGTAATACAGTAAAGTATATCTTTTATATATATACACATAAATACTCTTGTGTGTCTTTTTTCATGCCGTTGCTCTGGTCTGTTGCACGTTTCCACACACCCAACATGTTAAACGAGACTGTGTCTGTTCTCACTCTAGTTGAGCAATTAAAGGCAGTTAAATGCTCATCAGCATTACACTTTTGAGTGCTATTGCCACTTGTGACTAATTGCCTTCGCGGCCTGATCGTAAGTGTTTGTTATCGCTGAGGGAAAAGCAGTAAATCACAGATCTCATCTTGGCGGAACTTGCGTCACACGGGATCCTGTGATAAACTTGAGTAAACTTGGACGCTGCCGGAGCCACGTACGACGCGACGTGTTCCAGCATGCGCATTGATTAGAGAGACACTCCTCATATGGAAGCACTTGCAAAACGCCGATTGCATCTGCCTCAAGTCATATTGGTCGCAGTTTTGGGACTGATTTGCAGCTTTTCACATTACATATTAGATAATATAACAAGAGCGCATTGACAAAGAGTGCGTCATTTTATAAACACTAGCTACGTGATCAAACCGCCTGTTTCATTAAAAGGCAATCTGGCAATTTGGACAACGTTATCAACACTGACTGAGCTCCAGTTACTGGATTAGTGTGCTGATGGAATGATTTAAAGCACTCGTTTGGATGTATGTGTGTGAGTGTAAAGTTACACAGGGTTCATTTGAAGCCTGTCATAAGCATGTTCTGAATTTGCCGATGTATACAGTGCCTGGTAGTAAAGAAAGCCGATATTTATAAAATTCTGCATGATTCAGGGATTTGAGATGTAAAAAACACAATTTAAAAGTCTAAATATTAAATAAATTATCATTTTGTATTTGATTTTCTAACGATTTTCTCATTTGAAATATGCTTATTTAGCATCTGCAAAAGTTCTGGAATGTGTTGAGCCACCTCTCATTTCTTTATAGTTTGCTTTGAGAAACCTTGTTGCACAAAATTACTTTTTTATTCTTGTCAAATTGTTTTATCTTTGGCATGTTGAGTAGATTGAATGCAAGAAATGGGAAAAAATGTTTTACTGTGACAGACTTCAAAGAGCCTAAAGACATAAGGAGCCTAGATAAAGGAGCTCCACCCACTCAGCATTCAGCACCACCAGTATACTGATCACCGCCTGATCATCTGG
>JBBPDC010193595.1:0-14742 GCA_037974485.1 Hemigrammopetersius urotaenia
GATGAGAGCTTTTCACCCCTACAGCTCTGTGGACCCTCTCCTCGTGTGTCACTCGTCAGTTTCATGTGGTGACAGAAGGAAAGAACTGGACTGAAGCTCAGAAATACTGCAGAGAGAATTTCACTGATCTGGCCACCATCGAGAGCCAAGAGGAAAGGGACGCTGTTAAAGCTGTTCTCAACGGAGAAGCAGGTCAATTCTGGATAGGACTGAGCCTGAGAGATCCAAACAACAAAACTGTAAGTACATGTTAGAAAGAACCCACATTATGAATATAAAACAGAACTACTGTGGAAGGTCTGTGGAATTTAGGAGCTGATTAAAACAGCAAAGTAGAAACCTTCCTCAAACCTTATAGAGATCAATTAATCAAAACAGGTTTTGGCCCCACAGAACAGTCATCAGGACTCAAAAATTCTTTAAATAATAATCATGATTATCATCATAACGTCAATAGACTTAAACAAACCAAATAGCAATGATTAATGAAAAGCTTTGAAACACTAGTACTTTTAGTTTTGGCTGCAAAATTAAATTGTTAAATTACTTACATAGTAATATTTCTTCTAAAATGTTGACACATTTATCCTGGATTGCTTTATTTAAATAACAGAATAAAATAATTGATTTATAAGACTTTTATCTCAGTCTGTTACAGTACACATACAATTTGTTTAACTGTTTTCTTTAATCAATATTTTTAAAGAGCAAGACAATTTTTATATTACACGTTCCCTGAAACGTTTAAACATGTAAATGGGGCATAAACTAATATATGTATGAATTTGCATATATTTCTAGAACAAAAATCTTCGTTTGATTAAGCTAGTTTAAAATTATTGTTGAGATATAGAAGTCAAAGTGTAATACACAGATGATCCTTTTTTTGAATCACTACATAAATCTGGAAGTTTTGGTATAAAAATACATATCAGTCTGTGAATATGCACAAACCACATCTTTAAAAAAAACTTAATGAATAATATTGGTGTCATGGGGGCTGAGGAGAAGGACACAGCAGCAGGCAGCATAATGTTTCTCTGAAGGTTTTTCTTTATTATAATCATCACAGTCCACAACGATTTTTCACTCAGAGTATGTGGGAAAAAAACTATTTTTAAGATAAACAATGAAAAATTGCATACATTTTTGTAAGAAATCGCTATTTTCATTCAAAACATCTACATTCTTGGAAAGAAGTCATTCTTTGAGCATTTCAGGTTAGGTTTAAAACGCACCTTTGTATATTCGCTATTGGTTGCTGATACACAGGGATCACATGATGTTCCAAAGGAGAAAGATGTTCAAAAAACACCATGTATGTTCATGTGGAGAGAGGGACGTAGGTGAGTCTGGGTGAAAAAGAGAATCAATTAGAATCAATTTACAGATGCAAATAGACAACGGTCATGGTGCGGTGCGGAAGAGGGAAGGGGAGGACGCCAAGGCTGTGAGGGACAGCGGATTTTAATCAGAGAGGGTTTCACACAAGGAACAAGGAAGTCCAACTCAGGCGATACAGTTTATCACTTTATCAGCCCAACAAACAGGCACTAAAGGTTTCACACTTTGTAACTGGCCTACACACAGGCACTTAAGGGTTTCTCGCTCTGAATAGCCCCCACTCAGGAAACCAAAACAAAATACAGAGGATAACAACCAGGGAAAACGAGGCTTGTGCTTCTACAAGCACAGATATGCAGAACCAACACAGGAGTCACATAACCACGAGGAAATCCTCAACACAGTTTGTCTGAACACAAGAGCACTGGCTGAAGGGCAGGACTAGTTCCTTGAGGAAGCACGAGCCTGGAGAAAAGGGAACAAAGAAATACTGAGTCAGTACAAGGTTGACATCACATGAAACAGGTTCACAAGCACAGCCACACACCTCACAAACAAAGACTAATACGGACACAGGGAACTGGGGCCGGACTGGGGTTTAAATACTAAAGTGGAAACGAGGGACAGGTGAAAGCAACGGAGGAAACGAGGGACAGGTGGAAGCAATGAGGACGGGGAGTGGTACAAATGAGAAGTGGTGACTAGAAAGGGAGCGAGGGTGGAACGGGAAAGGGAGGAAGAGGGGAATAGGACAACGGGACACAGACACGGAGGCTGGGAGGAGCGGAAACAATAGAGACAGGAGACTGAAACCTAATACTCTGGGGAAGACGAGCGTGGAAGACAGGGAGGGGGCGAGGCGACCGTGACAACAATGTATAAAAATGAACACCTAAAAGTACACATTGAATGTTTTAGCCCACTACTGTCTCAAAAATGACCAGTGCATGAAAAGTGCGTTTTTTGGGTTGCTGAATCTTGCCAGAAATGGTCAAAATATTAAAATGACTAAGTAAATGCAAAAATTATAGGTGCTTCCACTTCCCTCCCAGCTAGGAGTGCAATGATTAAAACACTTTACTGATCTGGTATTGTTGTGTCTCTAGAGCTGGGTCTGGTCAGATGGAAGTAACTCTTCTTACAGAGATTGGGACAATAACGAGCCAAACAGCCAAGGAATTGAAAACTGTGTGCACATGCGGAGTTACTATGGATACAAGTGGAATGATGTAGGCTGTCAATACTCATTTGCATTTATCTGCTTTAAAGGTGGGTAATCTAAGCTGATGAAATGCAGCACATCTGTTACAGATTCATGTGATTCGTGTTTAATGTGTATTTTGGAACATTCTAAAGGACTTTAATGCAAGTATTTTTGATGTAACATTCCTTAATAGTCTAAATAAATAATATAAAGCTGACATTTAGTTTTGAGTTCTAGTATCATACATGATGCTACTATCTAATAATGCTAATATTTGGTTTCAGTATAAAATGTCATATATTTCATTTTAGGAGACTAAACTTAATTCATCTAAACAAACATGATTCGTGTAAGCCTGGAAGCAAGGCGTTCTCTAACTGAAAAGTTAGGAAAGCTTCTCAGAATTACAGGTTCCCAGTAAAATAGAGGAAGGCAAAGTGAGAACAGCTCAAACCAAAGCTTAAAACTGGAGATGGAAAGAAAATAGGAGAATCCAGAGAAGTCACAAAGAGCCAGACCGCTCGAGGAAACCAAGGAGTGAAGTTGAAGAGCTTAGTAAATTACTGGCTAAGTGTGAGGCAAGGCAAACAGGCACTCATGTGCTGCTGTTATTTACTGTGAGGGTGGCAATGGCCTTAGGCCTTCCTCTAGTGGTCGGATCAGGGTAGCATTATAGTATGAAACATCAGTCCCAAGGAACTTACATGGCAGAATCTTATTTAAGTCCCTTATTAGTGTTATTAGTGTTGTCGATTAATACGATAGTTTCTATGGTATGACCCAGTTTTATTGGGTGATGTGTTTCTGTGACATTTTGATATTTAATGTGACATTTTAAGTATTCAGTATTAAAATTTATTCTACCCCATTAAGACTCTCTTTTCTTTCTCTTCGGGTCGACCTAAAACATTACTTTGCAGGACAGCTGAAAATCTTGCTTTTATACTTCATGGAAAGTGAATTTTGTAAGTAAAGTCTGCTTTCTGCTGTCTTTAGGTGAACAGGAGAAACAAAGTTAAAGCAGTCTAGCACATTTATAGACACACACTTGTGTTTATGAGAAAAGCAGTACTGTTAGACCGGGTTAGAGAAGGACGCACAGACGTGATCACAAGTAGAATCCACTGAGTTTTAATGTTGCTTCAGCAAGATCAAAAACAAAACAAAACAAGCTTTTATTCAGCAACTGAAAATCACTCTACTTGTAACTCTCTTTGATACAACTTTGCATCCGACGTAGAGCAGAGTGCGTGAGACCACTGCAACAGATACGTTTTGTATGTAGACGCGGATTCTTCTCTCCACTTGAGCTTTACCAGCTTCAGTCTGCAAAACACAGTCTCAATTAGTCCCTGTTCTCTGAGCAAGAAACACTCACAGAGTTCGCAGCTTAGATGATACTGCTTCAACCCGGTTACATTGAACTTGGAGTCTTCTGTGACTTCTCCGGTCTCACGTCCTCGGCTTATATTCCTTCCCGGTCCTTACACAAACCAGTGATACAGGTACTATATTCAGTGAATACTGAATAAAACGTTTTAATTATTTAATTGTTCATATGAATATATATAGCAAAAAATTTAATTAACTGTAAGGAAGGACTGAAGATGGTGGTATTTGTTGTTGGAGTATCTTGTTGTATGTGAGTCTCTTTGTTGGATAAAGGCCACACTAAAAATATAACCTTAGTTGCTCTGAAGAGTAGAAAAAGTGATGATCAGCGAGGAAATTGTCTGGTTTGAGCAGAAGCATGCTTGAGGACTTGTTTGACATTTGTGTAATGTGATCTTGCAATAATTTTTGTTCTGTATTTGTTTTAGAAATCCCGCTCATCCTGATTAAACAGAACAAGACGTGGTGGGAAGCTCTGAGATACTGCAGAGAGAATCATGTGGACCTGGTCTCTGTTCACACTGAGAAAATTCAGCGCTGGGTGGAGGCTGCTGTTAATTATACCTCTGCTGCCAATGTGTGGGTGGGTCTGCGCCACACCTGTGTTCAGAGTGTCTGGTTCTGGGTGAGTGGGTGGAATATCTGCTACCAGAACTGGGCCCAGGGGAACGGGACAGGAGGGGAAGACTGCAGTGGAGTGGAGAGAACAGGAGCGATACAGTCTGGAAGAAAACAGTGGGTCAGTCTGCCAGAGACTCAGGAACTCTACTTCATCTGTACCACCTCTCTGGGTAAGACCAACTGTTACTTCTGTATATTTACCATAGCAAAGATACTCAAATTACAATTTTAATGATTAATCTCAAAATCTCATTTTCAGAGCTCTAGGAGACACATCGGTGAATTTGGGTCTACACACTGCACTGAACAGTCAAGTTTCTGTCATGCTTTTTTTTTATCTGTTTTCTGTAATCCAAAAGAAAGTGAATGTAAACATTCGCCAAAGTTAAGCAAGACTTCAAATCAGCATGTAAGATCACTCAAAAGTATATAAACTGCTAAACAAAATGAAAGGAAACAGCATCAGAATACAGTCAAGTCAATTAAACTGTTTGGATATTGATCTGGTCAGTAAAGGGGGCTGTCATTTCAGCAGCTTTGGTGTTAATAAAATTAACTCCAGGTTCACTAGAAGGGGAACAATGAGTCAACCCCCAAAACAGGAAGTGTTTTACAGGTGGAGGCCACTGATGTTTTCCCTCTTTATCTTTTCTGACTGTTTTTTCACTAGTTTTGCATTTGGGCCGTACTGGTAGTATGAGGTGATACCTGAACCCTTCAGTGGTGGCATGTGTAGTCCATCAATAAATGCCTTTGGCAGAAAGATTTAAGGCAGTCTAGACGAGCTGGACACGGCCGTAGAAGGTCCTTAACCCTTTAGCAGGACCAGTATCTGCTCCAGGATTAGCACTGCCAGAGCCCTACAAAATGACCTCCAGCAGGCAACTGGTGTTAATGGCTCTGACCGAACAATCAGAAGTTGGCCCAAGGGCTCAACATCATCTAGTCCGCTGCCCGCCACCATGGAGCTCGACTGGCATTCGTCATTGAACACACTTCCTAATGAGCCGACCAGGAAAACACCCACACCTGTGTGGAACACAAAGACCCCAATGCCTCAGTGTTGGCGGCCTCTAGCGCTAAGAAACATTAGGGGCCGGTTTCCCAGACAGGGATTAAGCCAAGTCTTGGACTACCCTTTCCTTTTCAATGGAAAATGTCTATTCCCAGCACTACATAATCTAGGACTAGGCTTAATCCCTGTCTGGGAAACCGGCCCTAGGTGCTTAAAATGTGTTTAACTCTACCTTAATTCACCCCTGAAAATACACCAAACCCCTTACTTTGAATTAAGTGGACATTAATTTATGAACCGATCACTTAATTTTACCTTAAAAGTGGATTTAAGGAATTAGTGTGAAAGACGCTTAATCTTAAACATAAGCGATTCATTCCGGATGCTCTCTTTTTAAAGAGGCAAATTTGAATAAAGTAAGGGGATCATTCAGTAGTTTTATCTCCTAATTAGCCTTAATCTGTGCACTTCTTCCCTTAATTGTTGTTAGGGTTGGTCAGCGGCCGTTAGAGGCCGCTGTTTTTCTGTTTTGTTTGGGGTCATGTTTCTGTTGGGTTTTGGGGCCTTTTATTTTGATTTCACGTTCTGTTCATGTGTCACGTGTCTTGTTGTCATGTGGTTTTCTGTTCATGTCATGTGCTTCTCGTTTACATCTGTTTTGTGTTAGGTTCCTGATTTCTAATGTACTTAAGTCCTGTATGTCTTAGTTTTCCGTTATCTGTCCATCGTCCTTTGTAGAGCACCCAGTGGTTACCTTGTGTCTGTTCTCTGACAGCTCAAGAGCTATACCTGATTTGTTTCTAGTTATTACGGCCACCGTGCCTGGTCTTTTGTTTGCTCCTGTTTTGAATAAGCTACACCAGCATGGAACTTTGGTCTCCAGTCAAGTCAGTATTCCCAAGAAGCTCTCGGCCGTGACAATTGTCCTTAATTTCCTGGATATTTAGATAAAAATGAAGGTACTTTTAAGGGGTAAAATGAAACATGACAACTGTACTGTTACTGTTACCAGACAGACACAGACTGCAGGAGAATAGCATATTTAGAGCTTCTTTTTGTGGTGTTAGTAAATTCTATAATCCATAAGAATTATTTAAATGATTTTGAATCTAGACTACAAATCTGTTCACATCCTTATTATGCCCCTTAAACCTGTTGATCGTCCACTAGGGAAGTCATAAATATGCATTTGTATTGTGATTGGTTTATATTACGTCAGTTTCTGTGCTCTAACCAATAGTGGAGACTAAAATTAAAATTATTCATAATAATCAATAATAATAATACGTTTATTTTATATACCGCCTTTCCCAAGCTCAAGGATGCCGTACAGTTACAATCAGAAAAACAAAACATACATAGAAGGACAGAAAACATTCACAAAACAACGAAGTACAACAGTTTCATATGCAGTACGGCATCAAATACATCTGTTTCAAAGATGATTTAATAAGACTCCAGTAAAAAATGGTAACATTGGTTAAACAAGTGTGTTTTGAGTTTAGATTTAAACTCTTTCAGTGTAGTTATGGAACGAAGACACAGTGGCAGCGAGTTCCAGAGTTTAGGGGCCATAAGACGAGATCTAGGAACAGAAAGAAGTTACTCTCCCGAAGATCGGAGAAGACGAGTAGGAAGGTATGGGGTGAGCAGGTCAGAGAGATAAGATGGTGCAAGACCATGGAGTGACTTAAAAGTGAGCAGAAGGATTTTATAAGTGATACGAGAGGAGACAGGAAGCCAGTGTAGATGTGAAAGAATGGGAGTAATGTGATCAGATGGTTTGGTAAATGTTAACATTCTCGCAGCAGAATTTTGAACGCGCTGTAAACGGGAAATAGTATGTACTGGTAAGCCAGAGAAAAGAGCATTACAGTAGTCAAGACGTGATGTGATAAATGCATGAACTAATGTTTCAGCATCTTTTGAACGGGCGGAATGGGCGGAGTTTGCCAATACGCCGTAGGTTAAAAAACGAAGCTTTAGAAAGTTGACTGAGCGTCAAAGTTTAATGAGGGATCAAGAATGACACCTAGGTTCTTGATTCTACCTTGATTTAGCTTCCAGATCAAGTCTAGGGGAGTATTGAATGTTTCTTGTTTGAGTTGAAGATCCAATACTTAAAATTTCTGTTTTAGATAGATTCATTTTTAAAGAGCAAGAGATAAACCAATCTTTTATCTCATCAACACATGATACAAGTGCAGCGGTCTGGTGTATGGAATCAGGGTGGCAAGAAGTATATATCATCAGCATAACAATGGTATTGAAGACCATGCTTGTGAATGATCTGTCCCAGAGGCATAATATATATAATAAATAATAGTGGGCCTAAAACTGAGCCCTGCGGGATACCCATATTAAGAGGGACAATGGGAGATTTGTGGTTGTGCATGGTAATGTAATATTGTCTGCCCGCCAAGTATGAAGAGAGCCAAGCGAGCGCTGCTCCTGAGACACCAATCTCTGAGAGGCGCAAGAGTAATACCTTATGAGAAACAGTGTCAAAAGCCGTGCTAAGGTCAAGTAATAAAAGAATAGAAAGATTACCTGAGTCACAGGAGAGAAGTAGATCGTTTATAACCCGTACTAGTGCGGTTTCAGTGCTATGCTGAGAGCGAAAACCTGACTGAAATTTCTCAAAGTGGTTGTTGGAGGCAAGGATTGACTGCAGCTGGGTGACGACCTTTTTCATAATTTTTGATACAAATGGTAAGTTAGAAATTGGACTATAATTTGCGTAATCACCAGGGTCCAATGTAGGCTTTTTTAGAATAGGAGTAATTGCAGCAGTTTTGAGTGCAACTGGAAAAGTAGCAGAGGTAAAAGACATATTTATAAGATGAGAGATTGAGGCAGAGATAGCAGAAGAGCAGCGTTTTAGAAGGAAAGTTGGTGCAGGGTCAACATGTTATGAAGAAGGGTTGGAAGGGTATTGAGTCTTTAATCAAGGTGGGGTTTGTCAGAAGGAAGGTATTGAGTGTTTGAGAAGACTGAATTTGTTTCCAAGTAGTAGTTGTTGATTCTATGACAGGAGGGCCACATACTGCATCCAGTTTATCTTGAAAGTAACCCAGAAAGGAGCAACATAGGTTATCAGATTCCTGTAAGGGGGAATTCAGAGTAGAAGGCTGAACCAGCTGATTAACAATAGCGATTTAGGCTTATTATTGGCTGTACTGACAGTTTTGGAAATGTAGGACGAGAGAGCTACATTCAAGGCAGTTTTATAGTGCCATGTTCTAAAAAAGCCAGGTAGTGTACAGTTAAACCCGTTTTCCTATATAGGCGTTCCAGCTGTCTGCCTTTTGCTTTCATTGCCCTTAGCTTCATGTTATACCAAGGAGCAGAGCGGGACATGGGAACAGACCTAGTTAAAATCGGGGCGTGCTCATCTAACACATCAGCAGTGGTAGAGTGATATGAGTCATAGATGATGGATGGACAGGTCAGGTCAAAAACATCAGACATGGCAGATGAAGCTGTGGAAGTAGCAAAATCATCAGAATTTATAGCAGAGAGCTTTCTATAAGAAATCATTTTGTTTGTAATGCTTTTCAATGCATAAGTAGTTGTAAAATCAAGAACAATAAGCTTGTGATCAGAGATGGGAGTAACTAGACCACTGATTGAGATATCATTTAAGCCAGAATAAAGTCTCTCACCTCGCACCGGAAAAGGTTAAAATGCAAAGAAATGAAAAGTAAAATGAATGAACACAGTAGGAAACTTCCGAAAGCCAGGAAAGTTTGAGGAGGCTGAGATGTTATCCTACAGCGAGCCTTACGAAGTCATTATGACAAATACTGCACCCTAGTGGTGATGAGGAGGTAATGCATGACCTGCTTCTTATTGGATGCCATAAAGCTCCAGAACAACTGCTTTTTACTGAAACACACAGACGATTTGGCAAACAGTTTCATTCCTTTTAATCAGATTCAAACCCGTAGCCGAGGCTAACTTTGGTCAGACTGTATGACTGTAATGGAAAGAACAACAGTGCTGCACTTTTCAGCATCTGGAACTAATACATATATGTACAAAAATACTTATATACATTTAACATTTATCTTATATTTATAAATATAAATCCATATTACATATTCATATTGTAGATTTTATATTATTGTATATTATATTTGCTCAGTATATTGTTCATTGCATCTTTAATATTGTTGTTGTTTTTTATACTGTTTTGCAGGAGAGACCATCTACCGAAATCTAATTCCTTGTATGTGTTCGCTCACATACTTGGCCAATAAACGCGATTCTGATTCTGATTCTAATACAGAAAAAGACAGTAGAGTAGGACCGGCCCGTCAGGAACATTAAAAGACTAACACCCTCTGCCACTAAAACTGAAAGGCTCTACTGAATCTTTAATGAGTCACTGTTAAACTACAACACACTCAATAAACATGTTTCGAATATCTGTTAAAGCTTCAGCTCTCCACATTCGATTGATACATTTCATTGATTTCTGTTAAAGCCTCATCCCTCACACATAAAATCCAGTCTGACTGAGTGGGATATCCTGAGATCTGATCTGAATCAGAGGGTTATCCTGAGATCTGATCTGAACATTACATTCAAATCCCTAGACTTTAATATGAAGTTGGTCTCAGCTTACACTCTTCTTGTAAGGCTTCCAACCAGATTTTGGAATTTTCTGTGGGAATTTATGTTAATTTATTCTATAGAGCATCAATGAGGTCAGACACTGATGCTGGAGGAGAAGGTCTGGATCACAGTCTCCGTTCCAGTTCATCCCAAAGGTGCTGGATGGGGTTGAGGTCAGAGCTCTGTGTGGGTCAGTCAAGTTCTTCCACACTGAACTCCTCCAGCATGTCTTTATGGAGCTGCTCTGTGCTCTGGGAAACAGTCCTGCTGGAATAGAAAAGGTTCTTCACCAAACTGGGTCCACAAAGTTGGAAGCATGGTGTTGTCCAAAATGTCTTGGTCTCCTGAAGCTTTAAGATTGATCTTCTGGAAGTAAGGGGCCCAAACCCTGAAAAACAGGTGTCGTCCATGTAGTGGATGTGATAATCATAGTCCAGAGTTATAATCATAACATTATCTGAAAGTCCTTCTCCTCCACTTATATGTTTTGTTAGTAAAAGCAGCAGAAATGTTATTTATTTAACGTTAACATTAGTTGGCAGTAAAGGGCCCTTCCTCGGGCTGGTGCGACCTCTGCTGTTGCCTAGCAACATGGATAAAAGGTTTACCGGCACGGCGGAGGGATTCAGGTTGTACCGTCTGCTGTCCAATCAGATCACTGGAAAAGACCCTACCGTAATGCTACATCAAATTATACTTTTTATGCTTTTTTGGCCACTTCGTAGTCTTGAATTCCCCCTTTACTTTCTACACAAATTTGTCTAGTTGATTTCTTCAAGGATTGTCCAATTTAGTTTTTTATTATTTATTTATCTATTTTTTGCTGACTAATGCTGATACTCGTGACCAAAACAAACCGATACCTTCGTGCTAAAGCTCCATTCCGACGCTTATTTCATTATACAGAAGCTGTTGTTTTTGTTTATCTTTTTACTTATTTATTTTCTTATTTGTTTTGGGTTTTTAGTCATCGCCTGTCACTTGGCATCTTTGTTTTGTGCAGTTTCCCCCCTCCGGTCGACGGACTCCCTGACGACGTAAGTCTTAAAGGGGACGACTGGCGGGGGGAGGAATAAATAAGAGAGAGGGCGGGGCTTGTAGGTTGTGCCTACACGTTGACGAATAGGTTCGCAGAGAGCAGTAGAGAGAACCCCGTGAATGGTCATCGTGCCTGTCAATCCGTGTCGCGGGAACGAGTGGGAGGGGGAGGAAAATAAAAGTGAGGGGGCGGGACTTATGGGTTGTGCCCACGTATTCACCAATAGGATCGCAACGAGTGATACAGAGAGCGCCGAGATTGGTCGTCGTGCCTCTCAATCCGTCCCGCATCAATTAGTGCGGCGGAATGGAGCTTTAGCACGAAGCGGAGCATCTCGGAGCCATTTGGAAAAAACAAAACAAACCCTCCTTAAGCAAAACAAATAGATTTACACCCTTTCGGGTAGGTTCTCCCACCTCTAGCGCTAACCAAGACCCCCCTCTTACACTTAGTCGGGGCATCCTGCGTCCCGTAAGCACGCTGGGACTGAGAAAGGTGTTGTTATTCGTGCAGACCGGAGGAAGGACGGACGGTCAGCCGGTGCGAGAGATAACGGTAAGGACATTAATGTGCACCCTTTTCGAGCAAAAACGGTGCATTTTCTCATCCCAGGACGTGTCAGCATACATAACTGGTTCAAAGTCGAACCTTGTCCTCCCGCTTCAAGAGGACAGGTGTCTCTTGGCTGTTGGAGCTGACTTCTCCGTATTTATGAGAGAAATGCTGCGGTCCTAAACAGTGCACTGTCGTATCCAGGAGGCTCCGTAATATCATGCACGGTTTTTATGCATCCTCCAATCTCTGCCGGGATAAACAAACAGAAACGGACCTGCAGTGGCCCAGCGAGGCCTCCAGTGTTCCCTAATGCCCTTGAAAATAACAGCGACTGCGCCACGCTCTCTCTCCATCTGTCTCTCTCTCTCTCCATCTGTCTCTCCCTCTCCATCTGTCTCTCCCTCTCTCTATCCGTCTCTCTCCATATCTCCCTCTCCATCTCTCTCTCTCTCGCTGTCTAGCTCTCTGTCTCTCTCTCTCCCTCTCTCTGTCTCCTCTCTCTCTTTCTCTCTCTCTCTCTCTCTCTCCCTCTCTCTCTCTCGTCCATCTATCCTGCTCACTCCTCAATCGCTCACCCTCTCTATCACTCTCTCAACACACTCTTTCTCTTTTATCCATCTCTCTGTCTCTCTCCTTCACCTCTCTGTCTCTCTCCTCCATCTCTCTGTCTCTCTCTTTCTCTTCCTCATCCATCACTTTCTTCTTCATTTTGTCTTTCTTCTCCGTCACTCTCTTTTTCTCTCCTCTCCATTACTTCTTCTCTCTCTTCCATCACTCTCTCTCTCTCCTCCATCACTCGCTCTCTCTCTTCTCATCACTCTTTCTTTCTCCGTCTCTCTTCAGTCACTCTCACGCCTCCATCACTCACGCTCTCTCTCTCTCTCCTTCTCTCTGTAGCATCGGGCCTCCGGGGGGCCTCGGCTCGTCTTCATGTTCCTCCATCCTCGTCCTCTTCTGAGTCTGTAAAGCCCGGAAAAGCACCCTCGCCTCCCGGCCGCCCGGCATCATGGGGAACCAGGGAATGGAGGACCTGATCCCGCTGGTCAACCATCTGCAGGACGCCTTCAGCTCCATCGGCCAGAGCTGCAACCTTGACCTTCCGCAGATCGCCGTGGTGGGCGGCCAGAGCGCCGGCAAGAGCTCGGTGCTGGAGAACTTTGTGGGGAAGTAAGCGAAAATGAGGCGGGGGGGGGGGTCTTTGTCTTTAAGCCCATTTAAAGGGAGACTTGCAACAATTTTTCAGAATTTCTCCATAATACAGTTGATGAGGCTTGCTGTGAATAGATTAAAATATGTATTGTGCCCCTAAACTACTATAACATGATGTCTCAAGATTCTACCTGTGTATGTGTGTGTGCCTGTGAGGGGGCTTTTAGAGGGATCAGCCTCTTCAGATGTCTGGTTCCTTTTATCTCCCCTCTAGAGTAGAGCCTTTCACACCAAATCACTCAGAACACCATTCATCTTTTTAATTGTGAGAAAATTGAGGGAAATCAGTGGAATTGTCTCACACGTACAGTTACAGGTGTGTAAGGGCTTATGAAAAATAAATATTGATCCGTTTTTATGGGCATTTGGTTGTAAATACTGGGGAAATTTGTGCACAAACAGCATAATCATCTTAGACGACTATGTGTGAGGGACAATCAGATAAGACCTGAGAGCTTTTCCTTTAATGGAAAATTAACCCTTAATGATGATGGTGCATAAACCTGCAGCGTTCCTAATGAATTTAAATCACAGCCAGTTTGAACATTAGCCATATCTAGTACATATAATGTAGCTGATGTGTTGAGATCAGATCTGGCCCCTCATTTGCTCATGAGGGAAATTAAGACACAGGGGTGGTCATCTTTACCTCGGCTGGGGGGCATCATCTTCCCTCATTGTACTTTCCATGATGTGAAGGTCATAACCCCCCCCACTGTGTCTGTTTTGGCCTGATTTATTTATTTATTTATCTATTTATTTCCGTTCAGATGCTGGCTTGTGCTTCCCCTCGCCTTTCCTCTCCTCACACCCATTTTATCAGTTATTTTTAGCCCAGTTCTGTACCAGTACCAGGGGAGGCCGTATTTGGGTTACCTTCTCTTTATGATTACGTCTCTGTCAGCTCTAGGCAGCTCCTGTTGGGATAACGTTTGCACAGAAGTGACGTCTTACTCAGTGCATCACTACACTCCGCACTCCTCAGGCCCACACACTCACTCCCCTCAGCTCATACTCCTGGAAGAGAAGTGTGTGGTGTCTGACAGTATAATGATTGTGTTTGCTGAGGAAGGGGGGGGGAGTGCGCCCTGTTGTGTATCGCTTGTTTCTAAAATGCCCCTATAATTGATCCTTCTGTGGAAAGGTCCTTGTTAGAGCAATGAGCCTCACTCAGATCTCCCCAACACGCCACCTAATGGCTTCCAAGTCCTTTTTCATCTCAGCTAATTGTTTCATAGGCGATCGATAACCTTGGTCAGATTAAAGATACCAGTAGGGTCCGAGTTCATGCGAAAAATAAACTCCAACCCACAGTTTATCACTTATTAGAACACTCTCCTAGCTCTGTCTCCTAATGCATTCAGCCTTGTTGGGTGTTTTTTTTTATTCAGGGATTTTCTGCCTCGTGGATCTGGCATTGTCACCCGCAGGCCTCTGGTTCTGCAGCGCATCAACTCTAACACATGCGAGTGTGTATGCACACACACACACACACACACACGCGCGCGTCTTGTTAGTCAGAGAAGAAATGTCTTTGCTGTTGTTGTCTGCAGAAACTAAGCTATTTAGCAGAGAAAAAAACCCCAAAAAGCCAGATATTGTCAAATTAAATTGTTACATTGTAATTACATTGTAACACAAATCAGTTCAGAGAATGAAACAGCCATTAGTTACAGAGACAGTCTTACAGTCTTTAGTTACAGGGACAGTCTTACAGTCATTAGTTACAGAGACAGTCTCACA
>JBBPDC010193613.1:0-14741 GCA_037974485.1 Hemigrammopetersius urotaenia
TGTGTGTGTGTGTGTGTGTGTGTGTGTGTGTGTGTGTGTGTGTGTGTGTGTGTGTGTGAGTGAGAGAGAGGGAGAGAGAAAGCATATACACACATGTAGAAGAAATAAGAGTTCATTAATAAAACTTTTTATTGTTTATTGTTTCACAGATCATCTTGCACTAGCCTTTGATGGGAAGGGGTTGAACTGCCCCACATGTTTCCTGCTGTTCAAGTTAGACGTGGAAAATGGCATTATGAGAATCATGCTGTTTGGTCAGTTTTCTCAAGCTTTTAGATTCAACATACTGGCAAAAACTGCAAATCACATGCACACCTTGTTTTCATTTGTCTTCACAGCACGAAGTCAGGAATCCAGAGAGGAGCTGGTGAAAACATTTAAGTCGAAAATGGAATCCTACTGGTTAACTTATTTTGTGATTCCTCCTCAGACAAAAGGTGCGTCAGAACAGACTAGTTTCAGATTACTGATCTTACAGCTACGAGTGCATGTAATTTCCTATTTTGCAGTTTCGGGAAAAATAAACAAGAAACATATGTAACAGAAAAACGACACCTAATGACACCAAGAAAAAAGACTCCAGTCTTAAATCCAGTTACAGTGTAGCCCTAAACACATTAATATATAAAGCGTTTTTTCACTTTTTCACTTTTTGACAGGACATTACATGAGTCTCTAAATTTTGGAGAGTAATAAATAATACAGATTGTTTTGATATTTAAAAATGTATTGTAATATGATGCTGTTTCTATAAATTTGTGAGACAAAGTTGTTCACATCAAAACATCTCCCTGTTGTTTTAGAGTTTTGTGAACTGAAAGAATTTTCCTGAACAGGTAAAAACCCTCGCTTTCAAAGCATAGTCTCAAAATTTGTATCCCTTTTCCAGTGAATTTGTATTAATTAGTTATATTTGTCCAGAAAAACACCTGTTTCTTAAGTAATGGAAACTTTCTTCATGTTTTCCAGTAATGAGGAGATGCCAGCGGATATGAGCTTCAAACCTCTTCTCTGCATTTTGTGATCCTTTTCACTGTGCGATTCTTTCAGACGTACATTCAGTTTGTCAAACAAATAAAAATGAATTTGTTGCAACTCAGTGTTTATGTGGTCAGTAAGGTTTTCAGTAGTTTCAGTTCACACTTGTCAGGGTTTACAGCCGTGAGTGACGTATGAGAAACGAAAATGACATGTTTGTAGTTCTCACTTCAGTCTGATACATTTTCTGACCTTCAGAGTTCTTCCCCAAAAACGTGCTGAGAAATGGGTTTACAAAGTGTAGCGGTAATGCCAATGGACCACAGACAGTCAAGCTCTGCCCAGGTTGTTTTCGAGTAAGGATGTGTCACCTTTAAGGGGTTCAAAGCATCTTTTTCATGGGAAACCATGTTCTCACTTCTCTAAACTCAGTGTTTGTATGACGTAAGTTTTATGTCGTATGTAAACAAAGCATGCCATTCACTACCAAACAGACAAAACAGTCTAAATTTAGAAACAAATCTGTGATGTTACCAAAATGTCATATTTTACCTTTTGAATGAAACCCAAAACAGGGCAGCCAATAAGAACAGAGATCATTTGCATAATTATGGGCAACAATATACTCATTAACCCTCTTGTCTCTGTGTGTCTGTACCTGTGTGTGGGTCTGTGTACACCTGTCTGTGTCTGTGCATGTCTGTGCGTGCCTGTGTTTGTGTCTGTCTGTCTGTTTGTGTGTCTACATGTGTGTGTGTCTACATGTTTGTGTATGTCTGTATGTGTCTGTGTGTTTGTGTATGTCTGTATGTGTCTGTGTGTGTCTGTGTGTTTGTGTGTCTGTATGTGTCTGTGTGTGTCTACGTGTTTGTGTATGTCTGTATGTGTCTGTGTGTGTCTGCGTGTTTGTGTATGTTTGTATGTGTCTGTATGTGTCTGCGTGTTTGTATATGTCTGTGTGTGTCTTTGTGTGTCTGCGTGTTTGTGTATGTCTGTGTGTGTCTGTGTGTTTGTGTATGTCTGTGTGTTTGTGTATGTCTGTGTGTGTCTTTGTGTGTCTGTGTGTTTGTGTATGTCTGTATGTGTCTGTGTGTGTCTGCGTGTTTGTGTATGTCTGTATGTGTGTGTGTGTGTCTGCGTGTTTGTGTATGTCTGTATGTGTCTGTATGTGTCTGCGTGTTTGTGTATGTCTGTGTGTGAGTCTGTGTGTTTGTGTATGTCTGTATTTCTGTGTGTCTGTATGTGTCTGTGTATGTCTGTGTATGTCTTTATTTGTCTGTGTGTGTGTGTGTGTGTGTGTCTGTGTGTTTGTGTATGTCTGTATTTGTCTGTGTGTGTCTGCTTGTTTGTGCATGTCTGTATTTGTCTGTGTGTGTGTGTCTGCGTGTTTGTGTATGTCTGTGTGTGTCTGTGTGTGTGTGTGCGTGTTTGTGTATGTCTGTATGTGTCTGTATGTGTCTGTGTGTCTGCGTGTTTGTGTGTCTGATTGTGTATGTATGTGTCTGCGTGTTTGTGTCTGTGTGTGAGTCTGTGGGTTTGTGTATGTCTGTATGTCTGTGTGTGTCTGTATGTGTCTGTGTCTGTGTGTTTGTGTATGTCTGTATTTGTCTGTGTGTGTCTGCGTGTTTGTGTGTCTGTATTTGTCTGTGTGTGTCTGCGTGTTTGTTTTTGTCTGTATGTGTCTGTGTGTGTCTGCATGTTTGTGTATGTCTGTATTTGTCTGTGTGTCTGCATGTTTGTGTATGTCTGTATTTGTCTGTTTGTGTCTGCGTGTTTGTGTATGTCTGTATTTGTCTGTGTGTCTGCGTTCTTGTGTGTCTGTATGTGTCTGTGTGTGTGTCTGCGTGTGTCTGCGTGTTTGTATATGTCTGTCTGTCTGTGTGTGTCTGCGTGTTTGTGTGTGTCTGTCTGTCTGTGTGTGTCTGCATGTTTGTGTATGTCTGTATTTGTCTGTGTGTGTGTCTGAGTGTTTGTGTATGTCTGTATGTGTCTTTGTGTGTCTGCGTGTTTGTGTATGTCTGTGTGTCTGTGTGTGTCTGTGTGTTTGAGTGTGTCTGTTTGTGTCTGTGTGTGTGTCTGCGTGTTTGTGTATGTGTGTATGTCTGTGTGTGTCTGTATGTGTCTGTATATGTCTGTATTTGACTGTGTGTGTCTGTGTGTTTGTGTATGTCTGTATTTGTCTGTGTGTGTCTGCGTGTTTGTGTGTGTCTGTGTGTGTGTCTGCGTGTTTGTGTATGTCTGTATTTGTCGGAGTATGTCTGCGTGTTGTGTATGTCTGTATTTGACTGTGTGTGTGTCTGCGTGTTTGTGTATGTCTGTCTGTCTGTGTCTGCATGTCTTTGTGCGTCTGTGGACTTGTGTGACACTGTGGACCCATTTCTCTTTTTACTGTGTTTGGTTGAGATGACAGTAAAATTGACTTTAACTTAAATCTACATCTGGATCTACAGTGCACTACAGTGTGTAAATACTGTTATGGAAGTGAGAGACAGAAGTGTGCAGGTTCTCTCTGTTTAAGGGTTAAAAGTCATGTTCATATATTTCTGTTATCTTTAGTCAAATGGGGCGAGTGGTAAAAACTGGGCCACACTCTCACGCAGTGGGGAATTACACAGAACACCTCACTCCACTTCAGGTGGAGCATCACCTCACCTTCCCTGTCCACAGAGAAGGAACAACAGGATGGTTTTTACACATCAACACATCCGTGGTGCTTCCTCTCCTTCTCTTACTCTCGATCCCTCTCTCCTTCTCTCTCTCTCTCTCTCTCTCTCTGTTTTTCTCCCTCTTTCCGCCTCCCTCTCTCTCTATCTTCCCCTCTCATTCTCCCCCCCCCTCTCTCTCCCTCCCTCTCTTCTTCTCTCTTTCATACTTTCTCTCGCTCTCTCCACCTCCTCTACAAATGAAAACAGAAAGAGTCTTAGAGGCTGTGATGTGAAAGAAGCGCATGGCTTGGCAAAAAAAAAATTCCCACACAAACACTTTCTACCCACACACAACTTTCAGCTTCCGCACTGCCTCCCTTCTGCCCTTTTCTTTTTTCATGCCTGGTGGTATTCTGGTCACTCAGCACTTTTCATCATTATGTTTTGTTTTTCTGTAATCGAAAAAAAAATATTGTGTGTGAATAATGCAGCCTTGATATGCGGCCGACCTTCCTTTCTGCATCCCGGATTCCAAAATAAATGGGACACAGCAGTCACACACCAATCTCACAAGGTTCTTTATCATAAAATAGTCCTGTGGTGAAATTCCATTCCTGTTACTCTACCAGTCAAATGTTTTGGCACACACATAGATTTTCTACATTTGCATGTCACTTAATATTTACTAAAAATACACTCAATATTCTTTGCTGACAAATAAATGGATAGAATTTTCATCTTCATTGGCCAGAAAATTTCACGTTTTTCATTCATCACGACTGATCTCTAAAAAGCCACCTAAGGTAAGTGTTAGCTGTTTAATGAGCTATTAAGTGATGAAACACTTAACGAGTGCATTTAAAGTTAAAGGGCGGTCTGAAATTTGACTCTGCATCACCACACAACCAGTTATTAAGATGTTAGACGTGCACTGTTACAGATTCTCTCATCTTAGAATGGGAACTTGTTTTACTTGACATTTGTTATAGTGTAGATTAGTGCATATTAGATCCCAGGTCAGAAAAAAGAGAAGAAGCAGACATAATTAGCCTAAGGAGGGGAACCAACAATCCAGTTAGGACAGTCCTCACGCCTCGTATCTAACCTGAATCATTTGTTGTTGTTTATGGCTATCATGATGACTTTTTGTGAAGTCTACTGCTCAGGGACAGCACCACCGTGTGTGTGTGTGTGTGTGTGTGGGAGAGATGTGTGGGTGTGTGTGTCTATGCAGGAAAGTACAAGTGGGTTTACTGGGGATGCCCCATAAAACCAGTTACACCCTGTACAGCATCCCAGACAAGACCAATCAACATCAGCGCCAGGGCACAGCTGGAATGTGGCAGAATTGATCCAGTTCAAAGGAAAAAAGTACAGTTAGAGTGAATGGAATGTATGGCAGCGCTGTTCAGTATGAAGGCTCATGTCTTAAAAAAGGGATTTAGGTTGATTTAGTACATACACAGAGCTACCAGTCCCTAGTCAATACGTTCCAATCAAGCAAATTCATCAGAGTCTTTAGTTAAGTCTTTTTTTTTTTTAAAACACATTTACATATATGTGCTTAATCAATCTACAGTAGTTTAGTGCCACCTACTCAAACTAAAGAGCTTTACTAATATATTCTCATTTCTTTCCCATATTAAGAAAATGAGCAAAATATAGAGTCACACAGACAAGAAATATCAAAATATAAAAGGAAAAGAAAAAAGAAGAGTGGATGAACATAAATCTGAGAAGAGTGAAAGAATCAGACTCATGTCGGGATGCTAAACTATTTCAGTCACAAATGACTCGGGGAAATTATTCTATAACGAGATGTCCTTTATCAAAATCTGCATCTGAATATCACATAACCACAAACTTTACTGTGACGGAGTGTGTGTGTGTGTGTGTGTGTGTATGTGTTTCAGAGAGAGAGAGAGAGGGAGAGAGATAGGAAGAGACAGAGAGAGAGAGAGAGAGAGAGAGAGAGATAGGAAGAGACAGAGACAGAGAGAGAGAGAGAGATAGGAAGAGACAGAGAGAGACAGAGAGAGAGAGATAGGAAGAGACAGAGAGAGAGAGAGAGAGAGAGAGAGAGAGAGAGATAGGAAGAAACAGAGAGAGGCAGAGAGAGAGAGAGAGAGAAAGTCTGTTCATCTCTGTATAAAGACATAATGAAAAAGGGGAAATCCTGAGGACATAACTTATGTGTGACACTGGAACAAACGCACACTGGTTCACTTTCTGACACTACAGAACCGAGGTGAGTGTTGTCTCTTTATCTTTGCCTGATTTCAGTAGCAGCACTGAAATTTGGTCTCCTGCAGCAATGTTTAGTACTGAAGGGATCTTTGAGGTGTCTGAGGAGCGCACCAAGCTGAACCTGAGTCTGATTATCATGTGCAGAGTAACCTCAGACTGGTGAATTGGCTGCAACATTCACTGTGACTGGATAGGATTTTAAGGAACTTATGTTATTTAATATAAGTATAAAATTATCCTAGACAATGAAATAAAATAACATTATAATAGATAATCATGTGTTATTAAATCAGGTAATAATAGATTCACCAGCCTCTTGCTCAATGAATTTCAACATGCTCAAAACAATCATGGTCCAAACTAAGACTGAGATTTTGGGAAAAGCAATCGAAAGTATGACTTTATAACTGCAGCGGTGACAAGTGACAGTATGTCATATTGAGCACAAAACAAAACAAATGTATGCTTCAGAGCATTTTCTGTTGCTAGCACCAATTCAGAATTTGTTTTTTTATAACACACTTGAAACTGTCATAATTTCATGGTGAATGCAATACAGCTCTGTTACACATTTTCACACGATCACATGACTAAACAATCATTCTAAATAGAACATTCTGGGAAATGTGTTGTTTCTTTTAAAAGGCACTGGCTCTTGTCAAGTGGTGTAAACGAGAGAATCCATTGAACTTTTTTTTTGAAAGGCCGCTTTCACATTTTAGAACTTTTGCAGAAGTTGTGCATCTTGAAACTGTATCTGACTCCCACAGTGGAAAGAAACCAAGAGCTTTGAGAAGAATTCCCTAAGACCTAGAAAAGCAAACCAGGTGCTGGTGCTGTAGGATGTTTCAGTCACCTGTGGGTGAATTCTGTGTGGCTCAAAAGGGAAAACACCTTGAAAAGGTGAAAACCAGCTACAGTGACGCCTCAGCTTCTTGTGCCACATCACAGGGCAGATTTAGCCACACCTGAAACAGCCCCTTTATGTCCCACTGACCACTTACACACACACACACACACACACACACACACACACACACACACACACAGAGTTCTTCTGCAGTGTAACTGTGTAATCTGTGACTATTGTCCATTACAGGAGTGTAACTCTTGATTTTTAGTCAATGACGTACAACAGCCACACAAGGTTCCTCCTCCTGCTGGGCTGGTGCTGCCTGCTCACCATCGCCGTTTTTCTTATGGCTGTGCCGCTAATCATCGGAAAAAGCTCAGAGAGAGTAACGACAGACAAACAAATAGGTATGTTTGTAGCATATGGTCTAATGTTGGCTGGACAGAATGGCAGTGCATTAATCTGTTCAAATCTGGTGATTATTATCGTGCAAAAAAGAGTTTTGTCTGAGACTAAAGACATCACAGATACAACAGTCTTACAAGGTTTCCCATGATCTGTATTTGCCCATAGTGTACCAAAGATGATATATAGCATTTCTTCTGATATTTCATCTAACTGCTCGCTGTCTTACTCTTAGGTTCATCTGAAGATGATCAAGGTGAGTAATGTCAGAACAGGTAATTTATAAAACAGGCCACTGGAAACACTGAACTGCACAAGTTGCCATTAGTGAACATTCACCACTAGAAGAAACAGATAAGATAAGATAAGCAAAGTATGAGCTCTACATTCAAGATGCAGGAAAAAGCAGCACTCATTAAGCAGGGTCTAAATGATGAGTTCAAAACCACTTCATGGGCAAAAAACACACTAAGAGTGTAAAAGAGTAACACAGCATACACACCTAGCTTTTGGGCTGCTGAGTGGACAGACACACACTTATGGAAGACCCCCTTATTAAACGAGAGTGAACGTTTTGCTTTCATTTTCAGCCTCCCCTCCCAGCAAGCCGAACCACATCCATCTTGTCAGTCGTAAGTGACTCTTTTTCTTTTTTCCCTCACCTTCCCTCACTCTCAATGAGCCAAAAGTCCAGCTGGGACTTTCACATGGTAGATTATCTTACTCTTGTTTGTTCCTCAATTTGGTTGAGGAAGTGTCTCATAGCCACGGGTCGTCCATGGCTGGACTCAAATAATAAAGCAACTATAACTGGATGCAGAAAATGGACTTCTTTGGAAATGAATCATCAGAAAAAGTTAGTGGCGCGAAACATGTCAGCCGTGTTTAAAAATATGCTGCGTACTGTACAGTGGGTCTAAAACTGAAACCTCTTACTAATTAACTGTGTCACCTCCCACACCTTCACTGTGACCCCAGATTCCCAAAACACAATTTTTTTATGATATCTGATGATCTGTAGATGAATTAAAATGCTTCACAGTTTTTACTTTTTTAATGGACTATTTTAAGAAGTTGGTGCATGACTGCCCACTGATCAACTGCTGGTGACCACAAGATAATCTTAGATTATGTAAACCATGGTGGAAAAGGACAAAACTGCACGTACCACGTGTAGTGGGGGGACATCGTTCCTTTAATGGTCTTTCCTTTGGTAATATCTGCTCCACTGCCTCTCTGCAGTGGGCGTTCGCGCAGCAAAAGATGTGGTTTGGTTGATCGCTAGGGCCTACACAAATGGAACAAAATTATCCACCCGAGTCAAAACGTCTCCTTGTAAATTGGTAAAGAGCAGACCAGGTCATGCACACGGACCCCCTTTCTGATGCTGCTTATTGCAAGGGGGATTTACAGAGTAAACAGGTCTTTCATTGTCTGTGTAACCTGATGTACTAGATAGGGTGTACACCTATCTACAGTCAGCTTTTTCCACATTATGACTTTTGCACAGTAACTACTGTAAGTAGTTCTGAGAGTGCAAAAGTAAAGTGTAACATTTTTGATGTGCAATGAGTTTTGCATTGCATATCAAAAAATAAATAAATTAATTTAAAAAAATAAAATAAAATAAAATATATATATATATATAATTGACATGTAATAGAAAACACATTTCATTTACATTGGTATTAATCTGTACTAATAGTGAAACAGCATTGATATTTATAGGTGTTAAGTCTAATACTGTCAGAGAAAAGTCTATGTGTGGACTATAGTCTCTATCCAAATTATCAGGACATTGGCAAAAGCCAGACAAAAGCTTTCACAATTTGAAAACATGTTTGCTGCCGGGTGGGGTGCCATGGAAAGAAGTCCTATGGAAAACGCTTGTATTATTTACTAAATACTGTTATTCGCCACCCGCCCCCAAACCTGCAGAGACGCCGCCTACTCAAAATACGTTTTTGCAGCTTGATGTGTTCAGTCCAGATGCTGACTGAGCTTCAGTCACACATATAAGCCCACTACCAACAAAAACAGGAAAGCCATTCATGCTGTACAATTTGCAATTGCCTGCTAATGGCCACTAATTCAGTAATGCAGCATATGTGCGCCAGATATAATTGAAGTGCTGTAGACTTGGTCTAACATGATTTTATATTTAATATTAACTGAGTTTTGTGATTTGTTTATTAATCAGATGACTCTTCCTGGATGGAAAGCCACTCTTGTTTCTGCGTTAACACCTCGCTCCTCCTGGACCGCGGCAGAGTAAATGTCACTGTTGGAGGATTTTACTACGTCCAAGCCCAGGTGACGTTCAGAGCAACCACTGGGCAGAACAAAGATGGGAAAATTACACTGATTGCAAACGAGAATGTTCTGCACAAAAAGCCCCGCAAACTCAGTGAGGCAGACCAAAACGGGACGGGCAGCGTGTTCATGGCTAATGTGATCCGTCTAGATGAGGGAGAAAGTGTTCAACTGATCATAAGTGGATCCATGACCTTGTTAAGGGATGAATCACAAACATACTGGGGTCTCTTCTTGCTCACAAGGCTCAAGTAGACTGCAGGGCAGGTTCTTTTCTTTTGTAATGTTAAAATGCATCAGACAGAAACGTCTTTCCAGAATATTCCAAAATCTAGATAGAATATATTGCAGTACGTTTTCTGTGCGTTACACTGTGCGTTGGCCAGTTTGAGGCAGGGCTCTAGTGGCACTTCAGAAGTCTCTTGTTGCTGAAAGAGTTAATGACCTCACTGCTCCATCAAGAGGTACCTGGAATCTGAAGAAATGTGTCAAAAAGTTGTGCATTCATTCTCCAGTCGTTGAGGACCTGGTCTGAACATGGGTCATATGCTGTACATGTAATGCAGACTTTTGCTTCAGTCTGTCAGAAAATCGTCATCCAAGTCGAGATTAACTACAATGTAACTGAGACACTGCCTCACAACAGAAAACCTCTGTAAAAAAACTCTTTTCTTTTTGTTTGTTTATTTCGGGTTTTTTGTTTTTGCTCCTGTGATCTTTGTGAAAAGGTGTTCTCAGCCCATTGTGGTCTCTGTATCTGATTTCAGCTTTTCATTGCTGGAGGTGAAATGACGATCTGGTTTTTTTTTTATCAGAATCTTATTCTGTTCTAAAGATGTTTTTGTTAATAGTAAATGAATTATTTATTTAAGTGAATTAACGTTTATTTCATTTCATGCAACAATTTTGTTTTGCAAAGGTTGCCAATTGCAGTCTGTGCAGTTATTTAAGGATATAATTTTGCAATAAAAATGACAACAACAACATATTGTGTGGGTTTAACACGGAACTACATTATTTAATTAATTATACATTTAAGAAGTCTTACAGAAACACAACTGAAAAGCCCTGTTTAACTCACTCACTACTGCAGACCACATGATGGCACTGCAAGACTGTAATCCGACTAACTCGGCTTCTGTGCACCGTCATTTATCATATGGTGGCTAATGCATATAAAACAGCAAACAAATTATTTTATTAATGTATAAAAACCTAAAATCTATTGCACCATTAATAATTAGTAAGTGAGCTAAAATTTGTTTAACACTGAACTTCCTCTTTGTTTTTAAGACAGATATTTCAAAGTTTATCATTTGTAGTTCCATCAACAGAGTAATAAAATACTGAATAGTTGACTTATTCAGCAGAATACTGATCAAATGGGTCTGAGACACTTTGAGAAGAAGCATACTGAGATGTCTGGACCTCTGAACATCTCCGACATGTGGGAGGTTCCCTGTGTGAAGTGGTCCGAAGGAAGGAGAACCTATCGACAGGGTCTGAGGTTTTCTGATGGTCATGAGGAGTGAAGACCGCCCTATCTGGTCTGATCCCACATATCTGCTGTAGCACAACTGAAGAAGTTGGTCAGAACACCCAGTGCAGCGTATGGGGCTGTGTAGCCGCAGACTGTTGAGAGAGTCCACGACCAGAAGCTCCTAAAGTGAACATCAGAACTGGACAATGGAGTGATGTTGTTATGCCTGACTGGTCTATAATAACATATTAAATGAGCAGAGTGACCTTAAACTTCATACTACGTAAACAGAAGAATTGATCCCAAGTACTTTAGAAACCATCCTAATTTGCATGTTTAATGTCAGTCTGTGACACTCATGTTACCATTCTCACCAAGTTAGTCACTTATGCATGCTTTCCAATATCGGATCCTACCACACTGTAACCGCAGTACACAGCAACACTTGCAATGTAGGTGGATGATTCATAATTTTGAATTTCCCTCATCAGTCAAGAAGACCTCTATCCCAAAATAAATTGCAAACACCTTGCACAGTCTATCTGCAACCTTAGTGTAATCAAACCCTGACACAGTTAATGATGGCCGTCAGAAGCATCTGAATATTAAAGCCATATTGTGCTGGGACTAAAGTCTTTTTTATTTTAGGATTTGAGCACGAGTGAGTCAATGTAATCTAATCTCTAATGTAATCTGTGTCTAATGTAACCCCTTTTATTTACCTGCTCATGCCTTGGATGTGACTTAACAGTTGCTATTTATGATAACACAGATGCTAGAGATGTGCTGTCCAAAACAGCTCATATTCCATGACCAGAGGTTTTATTCGGTATTTTATTCAGTGATTATACTATTAGTCGTCTGTTCGTGTAGCAGCATTCATTTCTGTCAGTTCAGAAATTAATGCTGCTATTGATTGGGTGCTCAGTCAAGTGTGTCACATGCTTTCCCTTCAGCCTTTTACGACTAATGTTTAAAGAACAAATGCACTTTTACTTCTCAGTTTTCAGGTTGCTCACGAGGGACATCTCTATTCTGCTATTTTTGAAGGAGGCTTTTCTTTACAGAAAGTAAATTCCCGCCACGGGGACTGGCTGCAAGGGGAAATACCGCTTTTCAGGATTTTTTCCCCTCCCCAAAACTGCTGTCTGTGTCTGTTTTTACAGTCTGTGTCCTGATGGGCACTAAGATACTAAACTGAAAACTAAAATGAACAGAGGCTGGTTTGACCCATATTTAAGGAAACAGCATTTCAAGAGTAATGAATTGTAGAGTTTGCCTACCTCAGCAAGTGAGTACACAGTACCAAAGTATTTCAGTGTGTCAGCGTGATGCCCAATCTATGTGCTTAAGCCTAACCTTTAGCTGTTCAAATTTGTTTGTTGGTTTGTTTGCGCTCCCCTTGTTATTTCCTGTTTAAGAGTGGTTTCTGTTTGCATGTGCACAGGAAACCCAACAACCCTGTAGGAGCTGCTAGCTGCCACCAGGCCGCACGCTAACTGATCTGTAGCACATTACTCTTTAGACTCTGTAGACATTTTATAGATGCTCAGCTTTGCCCTTAACTTGCATTCAGTTCAATCTCTATTAAATATAACTGGACTTCCGTTAAATCTAACCTTTAAACATAACCCTAACCCCATATTTATATCTAAACCCTAGATATAACATAAAAACAATGTTCTGATGTTATTACACCTCATAAAATGTTATGACAACTGTCTCTTGTTGGAATTAGCCTTGATTTGTTTATGTAGGTTGTAAACCTTGTTTATGTAGGTTGTAGCGGTTATGTAGGTGGCCCCTGGGTGGTAAAGTATCATTTTTACCTAAAACTTGCTAAAGTTCACACCAGGATTTGGGTTTTTGTGATAGTGTGTAACCTTTGGTTTGGTTATATTACATTGTGGTTAAATAGTGTCAGATTACACATGAAGGTGTCTGTCAACTGGTCCGAAATGTCAGATACAATAGACCACTAAAATTGTGAATTGTGAAAAATGCAAATTTGTGATATGTCCCTAAAATATGTTCCCTAAACACTTTAATTTCATTTTAAATACATTGCCTTAAAAAAAATTAAAGATAAACCAGTATGCGTACTGTACAGTGCACACTAGACACCAATGGTACCCCTTTATACACTGTACTGTAATTAACACAAGCATATTTTCTTTGGTATAAGCGGGGCAAATACAGAAATCATTTAATGTAATGTACAGTAATAAAAGTACAGGTCTTTAAGGAGAACAAAATTTAAAACACGAGAACACTTTGTGAAACACTCGAGAAATGCTCCATGCAGGAAACTCATGTGGGAATGCTGGACTGCAGCTGCCAGAGAAATTTATACAGTTATATTTTATTTTCAGCTGAAATTACATCAACATTATATATTTTTATATTTATTATATTTATATAATGTTATATTTATTATATTTTTCTTAATAAATTAGCACAAAAATGCATAAAAATTATATTATATATTGCCACAAACAAAGCAAAAGATCCATGAACGACCGCAAACGGGAGAGCACTGTACTTTGTTTAATTTTCACTCTACTATCCCTGTATAAAATCCAAATTGATTCATTGAATATTGTGATAATTGTTATATATGCAGTAAAATATTTATTATTATAAAAACAACATTGCAATCAAATCAATAAAATTAAATTGACTGAATTGTAAATTTGAATTTTACCGATTAATGTGACGATGCCTGCACTCCATCAAGCCAAAATCAAATTCATCACCTTGCTGTTTTGTTTCTTGTTTGACATTGTTGGCTGCAAAAGCAAGGACAACGCAGGAATCTGTCAAGAGTCAAATGCCAAAACAGGCAGATCCTACAGGTGGTGCTAAAAGAAGGGAAAATATGCTCTGAAGTTTCATGTGGGCAAAAATGAGTACTCACCTGCAGGAAACTGAACAAGGTCCATCTGGAAGCAGAAGGAGAGGTTTGGTTGGTTGGTTGTTCAGGCTGTGGTTGGTTGGTTGTTCAAACTCAACAACGACACAGTGAACACAACGAACAACTAAACCACAAAACAATTAAACAACTAAACTGTGATATAGAAACAGGGATATAACAACAGTGAAGTAAAATTTAGGTTGTACAGCTGGAGTGGTTACGTTCTACTGATTACTGTGGTGTAGACTTATGTAAATGTATGTAAACTATACAGTACCTGGGTCACAGAATCTAGAATATAGTCATGCAAACCAGGTTTTAAAGTGGTGATGGAGCAAATGATGAAAATACTTGACCTGATCTCATCTCAGCCATGCAGTGACTTATGTATGAATCATTCAAGCAAAAAACTGAAGCAGTGCAGAAAAAAGTGAAGATGATTCCAGATGATCAGGCGCTGATCAGTATACTGGTGGTGCTGAATGCTGAGCGGTTGGAACACCTTTATCTAGGCTCCTTGTATCTTTAGGCACTTTGCAGCCTGTTGCAATGAAAGATTTGTTTCTTTCATTCAGCCAACACAATATACCAAAGATTAGAGAGATTGACAGGCAAAAATATGATTTTTGCACCAACGAGGTGATTCAAGCAAACTATAAAGTAATGAAGGGAGCCCAAGACTTTTACTTCATGCTATATTAAAAATAAAGATGCCACAAAGGCTTTTGTAAATAAAGTTTAAAGGACCACCTGTAATGGTAAACATTCACCACCAATATAAGGCCCCATCATAGTACGGAAACCGCATTAGTTAAGACCACAAATGACCTGTTTTTAGCTTCAGATCAAGGCTGCATCTCAATACTAGTCTTACTTGATCTGTAGATCATAATATTCTCATAGATC
>JBBPDC010193645.1:0-14737 GCA_037974485.1 Hemigrammopetersius urotaenia
TTGACGCATGTTTCCCTCTTCTTTTGAGCGGCGGAGGCTCAAGGCGAGCAGTGCTCGAAGCCCTGAGAGGACGAGAAATCTTCTCAAAACTGTGTTCACACACACTCACAGCTCATTTTCATCCTCTAAAAAGATAATAAAGATCATATTATCCACATTAACCCTCATTAACCTGCTCCAGTTTAACCCTCACTCCACTCCCATCACTGGCACTAACCCCTCGCAGCTAACTATTCAGCCTCTAATAACATAAACCTCACAACTAACACACTAACCTTCATACACTCACACGGCATGATTTACATCAACCTACACACAGTTCACTTCAGTTTAACCCTCACTCCACTCAAATCACCCACGCTAACCCCCCTCACACACCTTGTGGCTCTGTTACACACTTTTAAATGTCACTTTTGTCTCCACAGACAGTTTAATTCTTGCCAGTTAATTAAACATTAGCTGTTTGTTGACTCTCCATGCAAGGACAAAAATGGAGATTAACCACTGGTTTGCTAAACTAAACAATAGCTGTTGGGTTTCTGGTGAAGTTTGGGTGGAAAAATAGCTGACATTTTAAGTCTAACAAGCTTTTGTTTATTAAGTAGCCTACTGACCGCTAGAGAGATTGTACAAATGAATGATAAAGGTTGTATAAGTAACGTTATTGGCCTAAAACAAAGTTAATGAGTTGACTTTGGGTCACGGCAGCCTGCCTCACATTCCTGTCAGTCTTGCTCTGTGTTTTAAAGCCAGCTTTCTCTTGTTTATTCACTCATTTTGTGCTTGGGAATCTGCAGGCTGGCTGGTGTAATGTTGCATCAGTCCTGCATGCAGGGACAAAGCCTCGTGCAGTTGCAGGAGCATGTTTTCCCTTTACTGATCAGGACTCGTCATCATTGCGTGTTCTTTTTAATCACAGGCCCAGACGGCACACCTGGTGCTTGAGGATGGCACAGTGATGAAGGGCTACTCCTTCGGCCACATGCGCTCGGCCACCGGAGAGCTGGTCTTCAACACGGGGCTCGTGGGGTGAGGAGACTCATCCACAACTTTCTGAACCTGAAAACCCTCTGATTACGGTCACTAAGAAGCAGCTTAATGAGAGAAAGTGTGGCTCGGAAGTTCAGATGATGCTGCGGATGCTGAATTCGCTCTAAATCTGCACGACTAAAGCCAACTTCTGTTTATTTCTCTGAAAAGAGGTCTTTTCAGTATTCAGGGGGTCCCGAACAGTTTCGACATACAACGTTTCTAGTTTATGGCGCTCACTCCCACTCCCACTCGACTTACAGCGTTAGTCTCATACTTACGGACTACGTGGGTGAAGTAGTTTGGTGGCGCATGGTGGAAGAATCCACTGTAACGTGGCGGATGAGTGAGGGAGTTTTCCTTCACCTTTTTTTCTGTGTTTTTATGATTTTGTGTTCGGATCGATGAGTGACTTTTTGCAAAAGAGATCTTTGATCTCAATGGGATAAACCTGGTTAAATAAAGGTTAATAATAACTTACTCTAGAGTGTGTTTCCACTCACACCAAAATTCAACTTACGTCCGTCGAAATAACGGATCTGTGTCGTAACTCTAGGACCCCCTGTACAGCTTTTTTTTTTCATCATAATAATGATCTTAATAACAATATTCAGATTATTTTTAAGCTGAATAGGACTGGAATATTAGAAATATAAATATCGTAAATTGTTTTTATGTCACTAAGAAGAGTGTGAGGTAGATTTGGCACCATTTATGCTGCTTCAGAGGTTTACGAGCTGTGCGTCTTTTTCTCTGAATGCCCAGCCTGTATAAACACAGTTCAGTCAATAAGAAATGACTCAAACAATGTAAAACATCACTTTTAACAGAAAATAATACACAAGCATTCAAAAGTTTAACCACCGTGTGGTTTTAGACTAGTTTAGTTTGTAGTGTATTAAATGATCATCTTTTACTGTGATTCTCTGTTATATTGTCAGTTTATCCTCAGAAAATAATTTAATAGTAACCTCATTCTGATTATTTGAAAGTTGAATAAGACTAATATATTAGGAACATTTCATTTTTCTACAAGTAAATTGTTTTTTGATAAATTGAAAATCTTAATTTTAAATAAAAACAAATAATATTAGAAGATGAAATAATTTACTGTGATTCTCTGTTTACAGTCATTTTGTAAGTTTATCTGCTGTATATTATATTAATTTTAACTTAATCCTCAGTGTTCTGCTGCTTTCTAAGTCATTTTAACATCACACATCTGGTCAATATACAGGATACATCTAATGTTTTATCATCATAATCCTGATTATTTAAAGTTGATTAATACTAGTATATTATAAACATTTCTTCATCATTCTGTAACTAAATCCGATAAAATTCAACCAATCAGATGACGACTTCGACATTCCTGAAGTGTTTCCAGTTAAGTGTGCCATATGCATCAGACGTTTAGCCAACGTTCCGTGGGCGTGACGTCTGAGGCCGAGACTAACAGTGATCTGTCAAGACAGTTTGTATACTAATTTAATTATCATATACCATCCGTTCAATATACATCTGTTTTTAATCATAATATCCTACTGATTCTTTAAGAACTGAATAGGAGTATGAATATAGGATATAGAATATTAGATATTATTCTGAGTATGTTTGTATTTTGTGATCACTAAGACCAGATGAAGTTTCAGGTGTTGAATTCACTCTAGATCTGAACGACTAGATTAAAGGACGATGGATTGAATTTACTTTGCACATGTAAATCATTTACTCACATTCTTTGCTGTTGTCTCAAACTAATCCTAAAGCAATACGTCAGTAAGTCAGTCGGTGAGTGTACAATATATCTGGTGGAATATATTAAAGACTACTGTGTGCATCATGAAATCTTTCTGGTGTCTTTTTTTTTTTTTTTTTTTTTACTGTTTTAATCAATGTCTGCTGATACCAAACAACTCTTATCTCATCTCGTCTCGTCTCGGCTTATAAACAAATGAAGAACCAAAAGAAACACTAAATTTCCTGATCAAGACTGAACCAAAAGTTAGGAGAATAAGTGAGTTTTTTATTATTGATCTTATAATGTGCATTAATGTTAAATATGATGATTTCAGATATCCAGAGGCTCTCACAGATCCCAGTTACAGGGGTCAGATCCTGACACTCACATACCCTATAGTGGGCAACTACGGGGTACCCAACACGCAGGAGCTCGATGAGCTGGGCCTGAGGAAGAATGTGGAGTCTGATCGCATTCAGGTAGGAATCATTACCTACACTTTAACTGTTTTGCATTTAACATACATGAGTAACATCTTTAGAATTGAATAAAAATGACATTCAAATGAGCGTACAATCGATTCAGGGATTTAAACTGTTTGTACTTAATGTTGGGTTCCAGGTGGATTTGGCACTATTTAAGCTGTTTTAAAGGTTTAATAGCTGGGCACACTTTTTCCTGAAGGCTCAACCTGCATAGGACACTATTAGGGCTGGGCGATTTGGCCTAAAATCAAAATCTCGATTAATTGAACATTTTAACTCTATTACGATTAATTTTTTTAATATTTATTTTTTGCCCTCTTAGTTCGCTGACAAGTTGCTCAGTTGTCTCAGTGTTTAAGCTCTCCATGCTCGACATGTCGGCGGAGTAATGTAACATAACGGAGCGGGGTCACGTGACTCCACACGCGGTAGTGTTTTTAAAGAGAAAGTAATCGAAATAATCGACCTGGAAAAATTTGATCGATTATAGGTTCTGAGTGTCGATTTCGATTACTTTACTAGCCCTATACACTATTCAGCCTATACACTATTCAGCCTTAGTAAAAACAAATGACCCAAACAGTATAAAGACAGAATTCCTAATGTAACCACTTGTCATGTCAATCATTTGTTGTATTTTATGTTAGAAATCCCTGATATAATGTGGGTATTATTATTGTAGGCTAGGTGTTTTTAAAACAGGCTGTTTTAGATGTTTGTTTTGGGATAAACAAAGTAACATTAAATCATAGAAATCATTTATTGTGATTCTCTGTTTACAGTAATTTTGTCAGGTCATCTGCTATTTTGGATACAAATTTTACTATAACTTAATTCTCAATGTTGGAACTTAATTTTCAAGTCATTTTAACATGTCTGTTCAATATTCACCTAATATTTGATATATAATAACCTCCGGATTGTTTGAAAGTTGATTAGGACTAGTATATCATAAACCTTTATTTAAGGGCAGACTTTTGAATGCCAGTGTTTATGCGAGTGCTCTTTACCTTCCAGGTATTTTTTTTTTCTCAGAATTATATCTGAAAACTGATGATTGATTATCATTACTTTCCTGGAAATTCTATACTGGCAGATCCCTGAAAAGGGACATTTATATTGTGAGTGTCACAGATTCAGTATTTGATATATTGCTGGCAGGTGTCAGGGCTGCTGGTGCAGGACTACAGCCATGAGTTCAGCCACTGGAACTCTGTGAAGTCTCTGGCACAGTGGCTTCATGAGGAGGAGGTATGTGTGGAAAGGCTTTGTTTAAACCAGTAGCTCTCAGTTCTGCTCTTCAAGTTCCACTGTTCTACACTATATGGACAAAACTATTGGGACACAACATCAGTATCTGACCTCATAAATGCTCTATGGAATGAATGGACACAAAGTCCCACAGAAAACGTCCCAATACTTTTGTCCATATAGTGTGTGTGTTTTGAGATTACCCTTCTTCCTGATGCAATAGCAAGACATTCTTGAATCTGTTTGTGTAAGAGCAAGGAAAACATTACAGGCCTTCGGGACCACAACTGGAAGACAACAGTCTTGAAACTAGGATGCTGGTGGCATGGTGGTTAGGGTGTTGCCCCTGCGATCAGAAGGTTGTGGGTTTGAATCCCAGCACCCCAGCAGTGTCTTCACTGAGATTCCCTTGAGTAGGGTACAGTCCCCACACAATGCTCCCCGGTGCCCCCTATTGGTGGCAGCCCCCTTCTTCACTTGGTGAATGGGTTGAATACAGAGAAAGAATTTCACACTGTGCTGTCATGTGTTTACTTTACCTTGCTATAAAATGCGCCCCTTTATTTTTTATGACCTATTGAGTGGAGTGCATTATTTTCATGATGTTATTGCATGTGGTTTGATGCTTCTGTTACATGCTTTGAAGGTGCCGGCTATATACGGTGTGGACACTAGGATGTTGACCAAGATCATTCGAGACAGGGTTGGCATCTCATTCTTACTAAATTTCCAAACCTTCTTTCTTTAAATGTTGCATTAAAAAAATGTTTTTGATGCAAAGTAATTAAAATTGTTTGATTTCTTTCATCAGGGGACAGTTTTGGGGAAGATTGAGTTTGAAGGCCAGCCAGTAGAAATCACTGATCCAAATAAACGGAATCTTGTGGCCGAAGTTTCTACAAAGGTATCTAGAACTTCAAGAGTTGCTGTTGATTGTGAGCACTGTGTACTGCAAGCAGTTCACTTTAAAAGTGTCACGTCTGTCTTTCTTTCCAAGGAAACTCAAGTGTTCGGGAAAGGCAACCCTATCAAAGTGGTGGCAGTGGACTGCGGGATCAAGCACAACATAATCAGGCTGCTGGTCAAGGTAGGCTGTTGATCCAGTACTGTAGACCTTCTGAGTTTAATGAAACCTTGTGCTGGAAAACTCTGTAAGTCAAGTACAGAGGTCTCTGGAACTCCCTTCCTCAGGAAATCTGCAGCACTGACTCTCCTCCAGCTTTCAAACTTGCTTCTCTTTGACCTTGTCTGTAGACTGCACTCATCTTTATGAATGCTATATTATTTTATGTATTGTTTATTTTAGTACAAAGTATTACAAAGTACATTTTGTAATGGAATCTTAATGTGAATGACTGTAAACTGGTTTAAATGTGCACGTTTATAACAGTCTAGTTTGCTGCCAAATACTGTCAAACCATTATCTTTACTATAGGACTTGCAAGTTGAGTAGGACGCCCCCTGTCAAATGACTCCTTTTATAACAGAAGTAGCAGTTAGTGTTGCACTGACGTTGTGTTTGAAGCAGTGTGAAAAGATTTGGGGGCTTGTTTAGTGTCATAAAGAAAGAAAAACAGCCTTCAGCCTCCCTGCACCGGTATCAGCACCAGGGAGACCTATCTAGTGCAACTGGCTATGACTAAAATATTAGGGAGAGAATTGGGGGAGAATGAATCATAAGACTACTGTATGTTCCTCTATCGGTATGCAGGAACCGCGCTGTATTTAAACAAATGCAGTGACACAAAGCTTGCAGCACATTTTGATGTTCCACTGTATCTCAGTCCAGTAACAGAGTTTCTGACTCAATTCTCTCCACAGTTTATGGCCAGTCGTCCCAAAACCGTATCCATTGAGTCGAACCGGCGGAAAGCTTTTCTGTCAGAGCTGCTTTTGTTATTGTGGTCTTTTACTATTTATGGTGTTGAGTTTTACATTTTTTTTCATATGACAAAAACCGAACCCAGAGAACTTATTAGTGATGTCCTGGATTTAAAGATAAATTTGTTTGTGTCAGAGAAACTCCCACTGAAATTTGTCTTCAGCCCAATCAGACAGTAGAGCTTGTACTTCGACTTCCATTGTTGCTTTTTTGTGCAGACAGTATGTTAACCATGGCCTCTTTCCATGTTGTGATGACATTTCGACCGATCAGAAAGCAGTAATGCAGTCGGCTCGGCTACGGCCCACTTTTAGCCCTGCCACCGAGCAGCTTGGGCTCGGGTCACTTTATTTGTGAAGGAAAAACATTTGTTCCTGTTACAGCACAGTTTCCAGTGGGAAATTACCATTAGTGTTCAATCACTGCAGAGACACCAGAGACACTAGATTGTGGACAAATAATCAGTAGTTTCTGTTATTTTACCATTGTGTGTACATGCATGTGTGTGCGTGTGTGTTTCTTGCGTAGCGTGGTGCTGAGGTGCACCTGGTGCCGTGGAATCAGGACCTGATGAATCTGGAGTATGATGGTCTGTTCATCTCTAACGGGCCTGGAGACCCATCTCTGGCTGGAACCCTGATCCAGAACGTCCGCAAGGTACTCCAGCAGAACTCACTGATCACAGATCACTCAGACTTGTATTTAGTACCAAAAAGTATCATTCAATGGATGTTTTCCTTAAAGGTCTGTCGTGGCAGTGCGAGAATCACCAAACAGACAAAGTCTTCTTCGCTCAATACAAAGATTTATTTCATCTGCAGATGGAGAGAGCTATTCGCAACCCAGGGCAGTCCTGAATCTTGAAGTTTTCTCTGCATTTGTCCTTCGCAGAGGACTTCTTATACTTTCAAAATGACCATTCACCTTATCAAACATGGAGAGAAACCATGGCGCCTCCCCTGTGTCCCCATGGTGACGACCCTGAAGAAGTGCTTTCTGGTCTAAACAAAACACCCTATCTAAACTCTTTAGCTTGAAAACATGCTTACGCAAAATAACAACCTTGAGTTAATCATGTCACTGTGCCCTAAACCCCCCCCCCCCCCACAGAGGGAGCTGGGTCTACACTACGCAAGCTATGGTGAATTTCACCTTGATATTTCAGTGACTTGTCCGGTGCACACACGTTTTAAACCTGTCTCTGTCTCTCGTTGGGGGGGTGGCCAAGTTTACAAACGGCGTTAAAATTTTTTATCTATGCCCACCTCTAGTTTTTATATAGTTCTTATTGGTCCCCTAATACTGTATCTTTCCGAAATTCGACCTTGATGCAGAGTTACAGCCAAGTAGAGTCAGTTCCACAATTAGATATCCAGAGGACATACCATTTCTGTGTCTGTAGCTTTAAATGATAAAAAAAAAAAAAAAGGGGCAAAATTCCAAATCGGACCATCTGAGCTGTCGTTCTCTTAACGGTGGAGCAGGAGGATCAAAGCACTCTTTACACCTATCGCCATTTCTAGCCACTGCAGGACCACAGACAGGCCAGGGGAGCTCACATTAATGTTAAAAAAATCTCATAAAGTCAACTTTTCATGTCATGGGACCTTTTCAAGTCTGGTCAGAAGTAAAATCACATAGAATCATCTCAGATAGAGTCAAGAGTCACATTTGATGCAATCATTTCAGAATTTGCCAGTTTACGCTACCAGTCGTGTTTGCACATAGTTGTCTACATTTACACGGCACTCACTTAATATTTACTTAAACTCAATATTCTTTACTGAATTTTATTTATATTATAAATATATTTGCTGTATTTTCACCACATGAGTTCCTTTATTAGAAAATGTCTATCATTATATACTGACATACAGAAAGCCCCATAATATAATTACAATTATAATGTGGATCAACAGACCAGTGTTAGATATTTAAGGAGCTATTAAGTGCTGAAACAGTAACGAGTTCATTTAAAGTGAAAGGACAGTCTAGAGTTTAACTCTGTATCACCAACAACCAGTTAATAGGAGTCAGACCTGCACTGTTACAGATTCTCTCATCATAGAAAGGAAACTGGTTTTGACATATTTTCATTTGCAGTTGTTCAAGAAATGTGGAGTAAGTGACTCATAATCATGATTCAGCATGGATTTGGCATCTGGCTCAAATTGACTTTGATTTTAACACAGATTTAGACATGAAGCAGTGTCTTATGTTCACTGTTGTCTCTTTCAGGTGCTGGAGAGTGACAGACCTCAGCCTGTGTTTGGAATCTGTATGGGGAACCAGATCACAGCACTGGCTGCTGGAGCCCAGTCCTACAAGCTGCCCATGGGGAACAGGTATACCAGTAACTGTCTGAGTTAAAGTGGACATATTATGCAAAACTCACTGTAGTTATAAAGGGTCTATGGGCTACAAAACATGTTCATGAACTTCTTTGCACAAATCACTCTCATGTAGAGATTGCACTGGCTTTACTTTTCAGTTTCAGGCTCTTTCAAAACGAGCCTTTTTTTAAGGGCTCTGTCCCTTTTATGCAAATAAGCTGTTGCCGGCCACTCCCCACCCATCCCATGCTAACGCTGCCTGTTTAAATTTTGGATTTTACACATTAGAATCCATGTCCATAACAACAGCGAAAGTCTCTCTTTCCTTCCTTCCATCCATTCAATCTGTGACATAGGTTCTAGCCTGTATGGTGACCAGGCTGAAGGAAGGGAGGGAGAAAGAAAAAGTGATATACACTAGATTGACCAAAGTATTGGGACACATAACACATGTGAAAAGGGCAGAAAACAGACGCTATCCAGCCCTATATGTTCGCCTGAGTCGCACCATATCATGTCCATGATCATGTTAATTCTCTGAAAGGTTTATATGGACTGATAATGTAATAAATCCATAGGAAGGATATTCATGTGCTTCTGTCACTCTCTTTGAATCAAAATTTTAATGGTAAAATAAACACTAATGAAATGGTTGGTGTTTGTATAATATATTCCCAAAATGTATGAACTGAAAAGTTTAGCAGTGTTATGGGGGGCATATTAATGTACATGTGTCTTTTCACTAAAACCAGGCTTTGCACTGTCCACTGTCCATTTGACATTGTAACTGCTTTGTATCTTTGAAAAAAATACATCATATATTTAATTCTAAACACTTATGTCTCATTAAATCTGCACGAGTAGAGGTCAGAACCAGCCGGTGCTGAATGTGATGACGGGGCAGGCGTTCATTACGGCTCAGAATCACGGCTACGGAATCGACAGTGAGTCCCTTCCTCCGGGCTGGAGCCCACTTTTCATCAACGCCAACGATGGGACCAATGAGGTCAGTTCAGTTTACAGCGTCTTACTGAGGAGCTGCATGATGCAAATATTAATTATATGTAATACAGTTGCTGTTTGGAAACATAAATGACATTATATTAACATTACATCGAGTTTTAACCCTTTTATTGAGTGATCACCTGATCAAAATAAATAATTTAAGCGGATTGTGATCTGACTTGGAGCATTTTCCACAGTCTGTGTATTTCAAACTCATCTATCTATACAACACAACACACAGGTCTGTGATGGCTCCAACATGTTTTTTCTCATTATTTTACATTCTTAAGAGAACCTTGTAAGCATCACTTGACTCCTGGCTCTGTGTAACTGCAGATATTTGTGTGTAACATGATTATACAGCCTTATGCAAAAGTTTGAACACCCTCAATGAAGTTACTGGTATGTTTTGTAGATTTAAGTGAAAATGAGCAAACACAACCTCTATAGGAAACAACTTAAACATGGACTCTTTCAGTACGTTTTAGTGCACAATTTCTTTTTATTTGTTAAAAACACACTGAAAAATAAACCAGAAAATATTACATGTTCCATTAAATTTGCACAGGCTGCGTTTCGTGACTTTTCCATTGTGTTAAATTCAGCACATAGACGGTAATTGTGCAGGAGTGTGTAGAGGAGGAGCACTTACTTTCACAAAGAAAATCATCATACAAATAAGCACATCATTTAAAAAGGGGTGCCTGGTGGTTAGGGAGTTGCCTTCGCAATCAGAAGGTTGCGGGTTCGAATCCCAGCACTGCTAGAGTCATCACTGAGGTTCCCTCGAGCGAGATGCCGTCCTCACACTCTGCTCACCCAGGCGCCGGGGAAATACAGAGAAAGAATTTCACACTGTGTGCTGCGGTGTGTTATGTGACTATAAGGGGCCACAAGTTGGTTAGCACACTTCAGTATTTTGTCAGCTTGTGCTTTCTAAGCTTGTACTAATGCTACTGATATTGAATAAAATTAACGAGGGAATTGAATCATGATTCGGAAATTGGATGGCAAATGTGTAACAAATTCAGTTTTTGTGATCTAATTGTTTGCGACGTGTTCAATAAGGGGGAATCTCGTTGGTTATCGTACTTCATTTGTTTCACTCAGGGCATCATGCACAACAGCAAGCCGATATTCACGGCTCAGTTCCACCCGGAGGCGAAGGGCGGCCCCACCGATACCGAGGTAGCGCAGGTGTCCCATTTCCACATAACGCTGCTATTGATTTCCTTGTCTCCTCTACGCTCATGCATGAATATCTGTTGTAATTACATCAGAAGGCTTGATTTCATGCTCTGTGTGGGACATGATTAGATTGCTCCATGCTTGTTTAGGTGGATGTAAACCAGGATTTATTTGATTAGAACACTTTTTTAAAACTTACTCTGATTGATTGTCTTTTAATGGAGGCTTTGTGTTGCTTGTATTTTTTATTTTGATTCTGTAGTTTCTGTTTGATACCTTCATGTCCCTGATAAAGAAGGGCAATAATGCGAACATCGTGTCTGTGATGCCGAAGAAGCCTGCAGTCCCACAGAGAGCCCAGGTGAGGGAGACACAGTCTTTTGTATTGGAAGATACTAAACCAGTGGTCATGGTCTTTCAGTCATACATATTCTGGTCACACTTTGTTTTAATGATCCTATATAGATTATCTAGAGAGACTTCTACAGAACAAACTGTGTGGAGAAACTCAGAGTGTCATCAACAGCATGAGGTTTAGTGTTAGGATTAGGTTTAGGCTTTGATTTATTTAAATCTTTTATTGTCAACAGATTTTTACCACTTATTCATTTATTTAATAAACCGCAACAAATGAACAAATGAATGAAAACATGTGCAATTAAACCAGTTTCCTTTCGAAGATGAGAGAATCTGTAACAGTGCAGGTCTGACTCCTATTAACTGGTTGTTGGTGATACAAACTCTAGACTGTCCTTTAACTTTAAATGCACTCGTTACAGTTTCAGCAATAAATAGCTCCTTAAATATCTAACACTGCTCTGGAGATCCACATTATAATTGTAATTATATTAGGTTATTCTTTTTTTGTAGGTCAGTAGTGATGAATAATAAAATGACTGGCTAATAAAGGAACTCATTTATTGTAACTTTGCCAGAATCAGAGCGAAATATGCAGTAGGTGCAGTAAATAATCCAGTAACTGAGTGAGCATATATTAGACGCTTTTATCCAAAGCCACTTCCACTCCCAAACTACAGGGGGCAGTCTCCCTGGAGCAACTCAGGGTTAAGGGCCTTAACCCAGTGGTGTTATGTTGAAGGTAGGATTCGAACCCATGACCTCTTGGTCCAGAGTCAATTGTCCTACACACTAAGCTGTCGCCACCACCCCAATTCAAATACTGTAAATGTATTAGCAAAGAATATTGAGTGCATTTTAAGTCAATATTAAGTGAGTAACATGCAAATATAGAACATTTCAGTATGTGTCAAAACTTTTGACTGATAGTATGAAGTTTAGCTACACTTAATAGATGTAGTTGAATGTTAATTAGGATTTGCTGAACATCGACAAAGCATCCTAATAAAGTGACTGCGTTTGTTCAGGTTCAGCTTTAAATGTATTATGCAATCAGAAGTTTAATTCTCGTGTTATTTAGTGAAATTACACTATGTGGACAAAAGTATTGGGACATGTTAGGGGACAACCTTAATGCTTCAACAGACCAAGACCAAGGCATTTTGGTCAACACCAGGCTTCCAACTTTGTGGACCCAGTTTGGGGAAGAACCTTTTCTATTCCAGCATGACTGTGACCTTAACCCTATCCAGCACCTCAAAAATACTCTGTAGAATCAACGAACACACGTTCTCACAGAAACTCCAAAATCTTGTGGAAAACCTTCCAAGTGACAGCTGTAAAGGGGACCAACTCCATATTAAAGTCTATGGGTTTGAATACAGTGTCATTGAAGTCCTTGTCCATATAGTGAACATGTTGAAGCATGACTGAACTGTTGTTTTGTCCTCTGTGCAGGTCTCTAAAGTGCTGGTTCTGGGCTCTGGTGGTCTGTCCATTGGCCAGGCTGGAGAGTTTGACTATTCCGGATCGCAGGCTGTGAAAGCTATGAAAGTGAGTCCAGTAGAAATCTAAAAACACAGCAAATCTTGTGCATGTCTTTTATCAAACAAAATCTTACTTTGAGGGCATCTATCTTTTCCAATTTTTGAGATGACTAATGGTCATTGTTAAATCGAGTTGTGGATTAGTAGTATTTGTGAATTGTGGTTAAACTTTGGTAAGCTCAGATTTCAGTAAATATAAACAGTATAAAACAGTCTAGAACCGGTGTTTGTTCTCCTACACTCTAGCCGTTTGCTGTTCTTTCTCTCGGTGCACCGCCGCTCTACGGAGCCCCTCCCTCTGTGGACCCACGCTGCTTGTGTTTTGAGAATTATGGATTATGCTTCTTTCTGTGTGGAGTTCACATATTCACCTCATGTGTGGTTTCTGCTGGGGCTCCAGGTTCCTACCACTGTTCAAGTTGTTTCTCTGCCTGTTACCCTATGAGCTCTGGAATAGACTCCAAAGTTGTTGGAATCAACAACTTGGTAATTGAAATGAAATCATTCTTTATTCAGGCCCCATGGTGGCGCAGTGGGTAGTGCTGTTTGACTCCGGCTCCTGGTCTTGTGTGTGTGTGTGTGGAGTTTGCATGTTCTGCTGGTGGTGGGGTGAGTTTCCTCTGGTGTCTCTGGGTTTCTGCCACAGTCCAAAAACATGCAGTCAGGTGAATTGGGGATTCTAAACTGTTTGTAGGTGTGAGTCAATGGTGTGTGCGTGTGTGTGTGTGTGTGTGCGCTCTGCGGTGGACTGGCTCCCCAGCCTCACGCCTGTAGACCCCAGAAGAGGCCCGGGTCCCCGCAGCCCTAGTGAGGATTAAGCAGTTACAGAAAATGAATGAATGAATGAATGAATGAATAAATCTTTATTTAAAAAATAAACACATTTTGTATTATGTGTTAGAACTAGTGGTGGGCATAGATACATTTTTTAATCTAGATTAATCTCACTGTAATCTTGGAATTAATGTAGATTAAAGTGGCTCATTTGAATTCTGTCGAAGGCATTCAGAATATGTGTGCTCCCCAAATACTGACTAAAAGTAAGTCTTTGAGAACGGGTTTCTCAGCTCCTACAGTAAACTAACTCCGCATTGCACAAGGTGCAAACAACCTTAGTCTTGTCGAGGTTTCCATTGGGAAGCTTCTTAAAAGTACATTTTCCCCGAAGCAAACCCAGCGGCTGCATAGCTGCATCCATGTTAGCATGTCACGTTTGATGTGGTAATTTCACAGTAGGCATACACACAGGTTCGAAGACACACAAGTTATCGCCCTCTACAGTGCAAGTCATCATAGCTTGCATAGTATAGACCCAGCTCCCAACCCAACTTTGTGAATAGATTAATGGCAACGCCGATAAAAGCTAATAAAAACATATTTCTTAAGTCTATTTCTTAAATCTACAAATCTACCAGACAACTGACCATTTCTACTGAGCACTTACATTCTATTTACGCAAATGAATTAAACTTCAACGACTTGAAGATGCAGGTCTTTGCAGCAGCAGCAGCACTACTGAAACTCCAGTGTTGCTTCATTAGTGAGATACTGGCCTGGTGCTGCTTCTCTGTGGTTTAAACACATCAGGACTGGGACACGTGCTTCCTCAGTTACTGTAAGTGTGTGTGTGTGTGTGTGTGTGTGAGGGAGAGAAAGAGAAAGCTCTCAACCAGAGAGCTAGTTTTGATGTTGTTAACCTCACGGGGGGTTAATTACAGAGCCTGGGGGCTTTCGGCAGGGCAGGGAATCGATCAGACGAGCATGTTCAGATCAGTGCCTGCTGGGAGATTTTACTGACCAGAGAGGACTTGACTTGAATGATACAAACAAATGAGCACAAGTACACGTGCACACACACACACACACACACACACACACACACACACACACACACACACACACACACACACACACACACA
>JBBPDC010193670.1:0-14735 GCA_037974485.1 Hemigrammopetersius urotaenia
TTCCAGTTAAGTGTACCATATGCATCAGACGTTTAGCCAACGTTCTGTGGGCGTGACGTCTGAGGCTGAGACTACATACATCTCTAGACTATGTATATCCACACTGTATATACTTTCCCATGATCATTTATAATCTTACTCGTTTTGTGTTTGTAAATAAGAGCTGCAGAGCAATTTTTACTTTTTAAAACTGTCGTATTTAATATTCTTCAACATTTTGAATACATCTCTGCCTACTAGGTACTAGGACCAAACTCAAACACTCCTCCAAGTTTCATCTGAACTTGTCCAGTATAACCCGCACCAAGTACAAGATATGATAAGCTACACACTCTAGCCAGGCCTTTATAGCACAATGGAATCCAACCGTTCAAACTAACTTTCACGCCCTGGAGTGATAACATTCTCTGAGCATGCTGCTCCACCTGGAAATTTGAATTTTTTTGCATTTAAACAAGATTTTAGTCCATACTCCAATAATTTGAATGGTTAACACTCCAGCATGTAGATCAAACCTAGGCCTGGCAGAAACTTCGACTACCAACATGAATAGCTTTATCTCCTCATAAACACCAAGTACATGACAAGTGTGTCTGTTATCAGACAACACTACACCTGCCTGTGAATCTAGAATTACTTCCAGTCAGCAACACGAACCATCATCACTCTTCCCCAGCTCCGTTTTCTGCTGTTCGTGGTCAAAGGTGGCTATATTCTCGACTTGTCTATCTTTCATTTAGTGCTGTGTCAGCAAACAGTAGAAGATGGGTAAATATAAATTTGCACATGCCCACTAAACTCAAACACATGCTCACTAAACACAGACGCCAAAGTAAAAAAGTACATTGTAACATTCTGGCTTGTTGCACTAATCAAAACTTATGGAAGTTGAGGAGGTTTTAACTAGGGCTGGGCGATTAATCGAAAAGCAATCGAAATTCAGAACCTATAATCGATCAAATCCAACCTATATTCGCCTGCTTGTGGAGTCACGTGACCCCGCTCCGTTATGTTACGTTATTCCGCCGACATGTCGAGCACGGAGAGCTTAAACACTGAGACAACTGAGCGACTTGTCAGTGAACTATGAGGGCAAAAAAATAAAAGATAAATAAAATAATCATTCATTAATCGTATTTCGAGTTCAAATGTTCAATTAATCGAGATTTTGACTTTAGGCCAAATCGCTCAGCCCTAGTTTTAACTAAGATTTAATTAAACCTGTATTAGTCCGTTGCAACAGTTCAGTCGTATCTCGATGGGCAAACAGGCTGTTGCAACAAGCTCAGTGTATTCTGTCCTCATGTCCTTTACACATGATGAGACTGGGAAAGGAGTTAGGGTCATGTTCACATTTTGTATGAACAGCAATCTCATGATATAACTCTTATACCTGGTATGCTTCTCAAATGTTTACTGCATCGCATTCCTCACTGTTAGACAAACTTTTCATGTCTAGCGACACTACATCTCCGTCACAGCATGCTTTTAAAACCTATAAAGATACAACTAAACAGTGTGTGCTGCAAACATCATGTATCCACAACCAACTATAAAGGTAAACTGAGTGATCAGATCACAACGGGATGCACTGAATACAGTTACCTCTTAACTTAGAACTGTGCTTTGATGACTTTGAAAAGTATGCCCTAACTGTTGACAGGCCGTTGAATCATAAAGCTGATCTCAGCAGAAAAACTATTACTGTACAGCCAACATTATAATAAATATACTTGAAATAATAACTTCTTTGCAAGATGCATTAAATTATTATATGAGCAGTAACTGTCAACCAGGCCTAAGAGTGTTTGACATGCAGAGACAAGTGAGATGTGTGGCTCTCATACAAGTTCTTACAGAACATCAACATAAGCAAGATTATTTTAATGGAGATGTGTGTTGCAGGGACTACTGAATACTTGCATGACTATGAATCAAAGGGTTAAATCGGTCGTTTATGAAGTGCTTTAGGTGAGATTACGAAACACAAATATATAGAGTGAATCACAATACAGCCTATTGCAGTATCATTTACAGACCATATCAACCAGCCCTAAAATACACCAATAAGAAATGATATACTGCTGTGTAAACGCAGACACACACACAAGTCTACAGAATCATGGGTAGTAAATCAAACAGCTTGATTCTCTCTTTAAAAAATAATTTTAAAAAAAAGATTTAAAAAAAACCCCAAATCATACCAGCTGAATAAACTAATATCCTGGGTTATAATAATAATGTAATATAAATGTGTTATAGCACCAAATGAGATAAAAGTGTCTTAGTGAATGTTTCTTGTTCCTGTTTTTTTTTTTTTTTACTTATATTTGTTTAAACAGCCAGTTCACACACTGCTTGTGATATGATTTTGAAATATAATGACTCAGTATATAACAGTATAAATAATTGTAAACCCGAAATATCTGCAGTCCAGTAGTTATGTAATAAGCGTGACGGGTCGAAGCGTAAGACCTTTATCTGTTTAAATAGAATTTAAATGGAATGTAGTTTACTATGTAACTACCTCCTTATATATTCAATTATGTACTTATTTTTCTAGTTATGTCATATTACAACCAGCTAGGCTAATGAATACTGACTCGACTTGTAATTAATATTAAATTACATCATCCTCGTCTTTTTGCCTAAACAGGAAATCAGCAACTGGCCAATTTGTCTATTTATTATACTGATTTTGATCTAATTTAGCATTACTTATTGTCACTTACTTTCATACCACTTTGGTTGATCTTTAAATGGACCTCCCTGATAAGAAAGAAAAAATTCATGATGGAACTGTAAAAAACGCATTGCCTGGTACAGAGAAATGTTGTCGCTTGTTTAACAGGGAAGGCCAAGCCTCTAGCTTAAGATGAATAATGGGGAATGCAAGCCTCTGGGTGGCTGCAGAACCAGTCACATGCATGTTTGGAAAAGGCAGTCATTCAACCTTTATCCCGTTCGGATTGTTATGGTACACTGTGAAATCAGAAAACCAGGATATGGTGCTCAGGCACAATATTTAAGCTAGTTGTTCTGATAACTGCTGTTGGAACGAACACATGATAGAAGGTTGCAGTAGCATTTACAAATCATCAGCACTCTTGTTTTCTAAGGACAAACTACAAACAAGAGAAAGCCTGCTTTCACTGAAGCATAACTACTAGATCCATCAAATTAAGCAGAAAGCAGCCATATTTACTACCAAATCAAAATATAAATACAAAATATAATAATGATAATATCTTGGGGTATTCCAAAACGAAGAAATAACATATTGCACTTGACAGTCACAATAAAATTCAGGATTTTGGGGGGGGGTTACTCTACTACTAAATAAGGCCACTGGGGGCCTTTGTTTGTTCTGCTTTACCTTGTTTAAAGTAGGAATGCATCTGACGACTGATTTATTAACTGACCCAAAGAAAACTTACACATTATTACTCCTTCAAATGCCCATTACTTCAATGCTGGTCCTGGGGTGTCCTACACATGCGAGTCTTTCACTGCCCCATAACAAACCTAATCCTACTAATCAGTTCTTTAACAACCCCTTACCGAGATTACGGTCTAAAAAGAAACAAACTGTGAAACGGTATAAGACAGTCGCAAGCATAAGGTCCAATTAATCATTTTTTAAATACACAAGCTTGGATCATAGAATAGTAATCAGACAGGTTCGTATTCTATATGCGAGATATGGCTCAGTGTTCAGTCTACCGATGTAAAGTTTCTGACTCTGCTAACTAAAGCAGTTATCCAACTTTTGCTTATGTGACCAGTTCTATCAGCAAACAAGCTTCGTGGGCCAAACACAGATAAAGTGACGCGAAACTTAAGTAAAAGGTTACTGTTAGTTTGATAAACATATATTAATGTTAACTTTCTCCAAAACTGAGTCTCTCGGGTGAGACAGCTAACAATTGTTGCATCCGGAATAACGTCTGTTTTTGTTTACACAAACATAACAATAGCAGAGGAGCAAACCAGCTGATTTTGCTTCTTAACTAATAGTTGCTTCATAAAAAGCCAGCCTACATATCTGAATGGGCTTGGTCAAATTGAGCTGAATTAAATTAGAGAAACAGGTTAGTTCTAGGCTAGTTAGCTAGCCTGTTTCTGGAAGACTGCAGGAAGCTGGAGCTAGCGAAAGTTAGCCGGCTGGTCGTGCAGGCCGAGCCTGAACTGAGAAAATGAGTGTGGGAATTAACCTCTCGGTCCTTCAGCCCAAGGAGCAATACTTCCTCCATAAGGGTGAGCCTGGTTTCTTTGGCGTCTCCGCCGTCGTCGTCATCCTGCTCGTCTCTCCGAGGCTCGTGTTCTTCCTCCCCGGGCGAGCTCCTCTCGCGCTCAGCCGCGGCCCGTCTCTGCACCAGGCCGGAGCTCCGCTGGGTCAACGAAGACATGACGAGCGGAAAGACCACACGAAAACACCACCACCGCAAGCGCTATCCGAGCCTGCACTCTGCTTTATTCAGTCCGGTACATACATAAGTCGAACTGATACTTAAAAGCGAACGCGACGACTATGGCGAAGCTGGGACGTGGAGGAGTCTATCCTAAAACCTCTCCGAGCACCGGGCGCCCAGCTCGGCTCATCTAACATGGCGGCCGGCGTTTGCGTCAGACAGTGGATGTGGCATCCAGAGCCTCCCAGGTGAGAAGAGAGACTCACAAACCAAAACAAATCAACACAAAGAGACATGGCCGAAGAGACTCACACAAACTAAACAAAACAACAAAAAAGACACACGACCAAAGACACGCACACAAACCAACAATAAACACAACCGAGGAGAGACTCTTACAAACTAAACGGAAAACAACAAAAAGAGACACAACCGAGAACACCCAGATAACCTAAACACATTTGATATGTTAGGGTGTCACCACCCTGCTATGCGGCCCAGTGGTTAGGTAGTTGCCACTGCAGTCACAAGGCTGTGGGTTCCAATCCCAGGACTGCCAGTAGCACTACTGAGGTACCCTTGAGCAGGGAATTTCCCTGTTCACGCTGAGTGGTGTGGTGTGATCACGTGTGACTATAAGGGGCCACTTTAAGTTGCAATTGCTCATTTTAAAGTCACTGTTTGTGAGGTCACAAAAACAATTCCTTTGCATACACCCTAACACCAACCTACATCAATATAGCCCTACCACTAATCCTTAAAATGAATGAGACTTGAGTTATTTATTGCTGTATTTGCACATGTAACTTCTATTCTGCAACTCAGCTGCTAAAATACAGAACCGGTCAAATAATGTGTTTATCCTCACTGTAGCTGTTGTTAATCGTACTGAACCTTGTCTTGTCTAGTCGTTATTGTTGCTCTTGTGTCCTGTTTGCACTTGTGCTCTTGTGTTCTGCTCTTATGTTGCAGCATGGTCCTGGAGGAACGCCTTTTTTACTATGTATTGTGTGTTTATGGCAGAAATGACCTACTAGACTTGACTTAACTGAACCAATCAGGCTGTTTACTTGTATCAGAGAAAGTCATATTTATAGCAAGCTTTCCAAAAGTAGTGGGGACTTGTCTCCGCAGTATATGATGCCTACATATAAAACTGTTTTAGGGGGAACAGCATGTTTCCCCTTTGGCCCTGGTTATTTCTAAAGCTATCTGTTGTCACGTTTCCACAGTATGGTACCCTCCTAGCTTGACCATTATTGGTTTTCCATTTGGCAAATCTGGTAGCTAGTACTATTCTCGGTGTACTCTTAACCCAACAGGACTGACACTCTTAATAATGCTAAGGTATTTGTAACCAAATATGGGCTGCTCAAAATAACCATTCATGCAACACGTTCTTTGTCCATCAATCTCATAAGTGCTAATGTGCTAATTTTCTGTGTACTCCACTGACTACAGATGTTTGAGGAAAAACTGAGACATTGTTTCCTAGCAATTACACGAAAACATAGCATTTGGTAAATAAATTCTGGTTTATTCTCTGTTCAATATGTTTGCCATTTCCAAAAAAACCTCCATGACAGCAAATTCCATATACGCTTATTATAATGGTCAATTTAAGGATATAATCCAAACAAACATACAGTAAAAAGAGCTCGTTGAACTGAGTCAACACGCAACATGTATAGTTCCGAGTTAAATGACTCACTCTACTGAAGAGCTTTAATTAACTGCAACAGTGTCTGAGGCAGAGGAGCAGTAGTGCAATTAACATTTTCACACGCAGCTCAAAGAGCAAGCTGTCGAACAGCAAATCAGAAAACAGTTCTTGGTAAACAAGTGCTCAGTTAACGTTAAGACAGTGATTTTGGTTAAGAGAAGAAAAAAAAAAACATTAGGCACCTTGTATTTTGCATACTGATTAAATTAAACTGAAAGATCAGTGCAATAGAACAACAGAAAGGCACTCTTATTTTGGTATCCAACACAAATATCACAACTGGAAACAAATGTGATTGGTGTTGTGTATTTACAAATGCATCCCTGGCATAAGATTGGTGGGAACCTTCTAAGTGACTCTCGTATACAGTCTTGATACAAAGAAATAATTGATGGCATATACTATAAACCTTAGTTTCTAATTCTAAACAGTAACAATGCATTGAAAACTTGGGATACTGCAATGTATAAAATGTGAGATCATCATCCTAACACCAACGTCTGCAACCATCCAGCACCGATCACCGATCTAGTATCATTAGTATATTATGCTACAACTGTACATTCATCATTTTTCTTCATTCCGATTTTGTATATAGTAAAATATGGAATCATGAACCTGGTACAACTGAATGGAGTTATGGACTGAGTGTAGCGTTAGACTGCTACCGAACAGGTTTTTAATGCAATCCATATAATCATTGTGCAAAGTGTGTACATGAATGCAAAAAAAATTTTTTTTTTAAAATTTTTATCTCGGGTTTGTGTGCAAAATATACAGCTATATTCTTATTTCCTTATTTTCGTCCCTGCTGTAAAACTAAACCACCACCAGATGGCGCCAAAGAAAGACTCCCCCGATCACAATTACACAGATCACTTAATTTAGCTTAGCATTTGTGTTAAAAACCTGAAATCTACCCTACCTATCAATTAAAGCTATTTATTAAAAATGACGTGCTATTTGTATGTCAATATAAGTAATACTTTATTTATTGTCTATGTATAGCCGTATGCTAAATCACACTTTCCCTAATCATTCTAACATATGGCTAAGCTAATGCTATATAAAAACACAAAATTAATGTAAGGTCTATCAATTAAACCTCACTAACAAAGGAATTACTTCCAAGGTGGCAGTATTTTATAGTCATGAATGGACCAGTGAATTGTAAAGGCAACATTCACCATTTTTAAGTTTATTTTACTGCTCTGGGCCCAGTTTACCGAAGGGATTTTAGTGTTAAGATCGTCTCAGCTGGGGAGAGACTGTGCAGAGCAATGCTCACTAACTCTTATACAACAACTAGCCATCTATTAATTGTTCAGAGAAAGAATACTTACGCTTACATACCATACAAACAACCAGGACCGTAAAGGAACATTTTTGTATCTCAAGAGCTTAATGCATGAGTGATGTGCAACCTTGAATAGAAAAGTCATAAGAAAAAAAAAATGCAATACTATTTCTCCCTCTCTCTCTTTAGATTATGTATATGCTTTATAGTTATTGTGGCTTAATTCAAGTCTTGAAGTTAGATACAGTAGGGCACATCTGGTCTTACTAAGGCTGTCTGTTTGTTACCTTACAAAATCTCTTGCTTTGGGCCAGTGTCGTTCTTTGGGCATTAGTCATCACCATCACATCGATGATAAAAGACACATCAATGATAAAAGACGGCTATAACCTGACGTTTTTATCAGTTTGTTGCAATACAGAGATGTCTCCTATTCCTAAACGAAGCTTATGACTTCACTGGTCTCATCCTCTTGGCTGGCTAGTTTGTCTGTCACCATAAGGCTTTGCAGAAGGCTTGTGGGAATGGCTGGTTTGAAGGTCCAGTTGCGGTTGGAAGCGAAGGGGAAGCAGGAGGACAGACGTAGTGAGGTTCGAGCCAGGGCCAGTGGACCAGGCTGTAGTTGAAGACGCTCGCCTTCAGTTTCCCAACAGCCCCTCCGGTCCAGCTCCCTTTTGAGCTCCTGCACTTGGCACAGGAGCTCAGCTATCTTGCTGGTCACAGCCACGGAACCCCCACCTAGGATCTGCACCTCTGGGATCCAGCGGAGGTAGCGCTGCATCCATAGCCGCATGGCTGGCCCATCCAGACAAGGCAGCAGCAAGCCATGATAGTCCAGAGGGCGACGCTGCCAGGCCTCGTAAAACTCGCGCGTGGTCACCGATGAATCAGACGAGGCCATCCAGCGGCTTATGCGCTTTACACGCAGCATCTTCTTCAGGCTCTCCGCCTCGTCCTTGAAAAAGCCCCTTTTGGGTGGAGTTTTAAAGGCCGAGCTGGGTAAGGACAACTGCCGCTGGTGCTACCAAGCAACAGAAATATTTCAGTAAGGTTTTCAAAATGTAAGATACATTAAGAGCACAATATATTGATGATTTGCTATTTGCAATAAATAGTAAATTATGAATATTGTTCCTTTTTTTTTTAATCGTCATTCACTAATTCTGCAAAATGAAACGTCATTGGTGTGAAAGCTTTGTTGTGGTTTCAGCAGGGGACAATATAAAAGCTTTTTCTTTCTGTCTCACTTGTAAGAAGTGATCATTTATTGACAGTAATTAATCATCCTTTTTCAACTTGTTCAACTGGTTTTACATTTAAATACTCACATTAAAGTTGAACCTCCCTGGCTTTCACTATCGCTAATCTGATTGGTCTAAAAGTATATGGGAGCTGGTACAAAAATGATGTGTGTAAATTCATTGTGTGATGAGAATGTACTGCTTTAAATGGCAAAGCTATTGGTAAAAGGCTACATGGTGGTAAATACTGGAAAACATTAATAACAATCTGTAAATAACAAGCTGAAAGAATACACATGCAAAGCTGTTAGATCATTGGTACTTTTTACCTTGGTGCGAGGAGCTTTGCGTACGACTTTATCTTGCTTCTGCTTATCAGCATACAGAGGGTTAAAGAAAAGTTCCTGGGCCTTGCTGTCAAACTGCACCGACCAGTCCCATACTGCTGGACAGATCAACGAGCTTCTTTGTGAGTGCTGTGACTCGGCCTGCCAAGACAATCAAGCAGCACTAGTCAGCGGGAGGTGTGCCCATGCAAGGGAAGTAAAGGCAGAGCACAGGCACATGTTACAGAGAGGGAACTGTTCGCCTTTTGGCATGAGAGATGCAGCTTCCACTGCAGCTATACTGTGCTTGAACTGGAGCTTGACGTATAACATTCCACATTCCATGTGTGCTCAGAATAATCTTGATCATATTATTTCTATGGCAGTCAACAGCTACATGTTTTTGACACTCACAAAAGGATGACCATGTTTGAATTTCCGCCCAAGAAGAAGACAAACTGCCATTTAGGCACCGGACTAATGCCTCAAACGAAATTCCTTAATTCAAACTACTTTCTTATTATGGCTAATAAAACTGGTTATCAGTTGCACCTGAATAGTGCTCTCCCTCTGATGTGCAGAGTTGAACAAGAAGGTGCGGAAGAGCGGAACATGCATGCTGTCAGACAGAACAGTCAGGTACGTCTCGGAGAACTGGAAGGCCGGGCTGTGCTGCTGAACCAGTTGCCACACACACTCCAGGAAGAGCAGGAAGACTGGTGCTGAGGACTGATAAAAACTCAAATCAACGACTGAAACGGTCATACATGTATAGCAAAGGTCGTGTCAGGCTTTAGAGTTTATTGTAACATCACAATTTAAACGACACATTTCATTACAGTTTCTGACTTAATAATTGCATGACATTAGTCTGTATTCAGATTAATATTCTGTGCAAAGAATTTAAAACATTATTATTCACATTAGGTCTTGTGTACGTGTGTTAGCCGTGACTGTGTCCGACTGCATGTTTTGGGCTGTGATTTGGATTGTGAATGGGGAACAACTTTTAACTGCTATAAACTCCCCAAGCCATCAGTTCAATCCTTGAATCATGCAAATTACCAAATTTATGGACAACAAATCCTGTGCTGCACCAGCCTCATCTGAACAAGCTAGACTTGATTTTCTTTCAGTAACAGATCTGTAAGCGTTGCTTTTTACAGATGGATGAAGTATCCCTCAGCCACTTACCCTTTTAACTGTTTTTACTTGTGTATTATTCTCTGACTTGCTTTTTCTCTTTGACAGGGTTTGTTATGGTGTGTATCTTAGCCAGCAGTAACTTGGTTTAATAGCTGTTGTTGATTTAAGTATAGCTTTACAGGTTTAAGAACAGTTGTGGACTACTTAAGCACTGATGTACGTCGCTCTGGATAAGAGCCTCTGCTAAATGCCGTAAACATAAACGTAAGTATAATGTATCCTGTATGTTTGACTGGTTACTTTCTTAATTTTTAACAATGGAAAAGACTTTGATGTTTCGCTTGTAAGTTCCAGTCGGTACAGATTTTTTTGGATTTTACATGATAAACGCTTTATACCAAGTACCCGATCTGGACTGTATCCTGATATACGGATATATATGTGTTTAAGCTTGGTGGACAAGTGCACCTCTGGTTAGTCAGACTGATCACTATGTGGGGAGCAACTTGCAAATCAGTTACCCGCACTGCTCCTCACTTATCTTGTTTCAATTCAAAAGAAAAGTGCAATTTTGCACAAAAGTCATACTTTATTTTAAAAAAAAGGCCACAAAGAATATTTAATTAATTGTTAATTATCTTCCTGTGTCATTGCCAACAAGAACCTCAAACATCAAAACATAGTGTATTGTAGTGAGGAAAAAGTTTAACCAAAGGAAAAAAGTCACTAAACAGCCACATTATTTCAGCTAAATGAGTGGGATAAACTGAAAGAGCAGCGATGTCCACGTTAAGACCCAAAGGATGGACTCTTCTGTAAGCAGAACCACAGGGGGCACTGTGACAGGAGGGACTTCTGGCAAGACGGATGCATGGTTTTACTCTGATAAAATATGGTTTGAATGCATCTCAGGTGTGAAGTGGTAGGAGTGATCAGATTTGTATCTGTTTTAAATGTTTTTGGGTGCATCTGCAATTTTTGGTAGCCTGGCCACATCCATGTATAATCCTGGTCACTCCAGATGCAGGAAGTAACCAGGTATAAACAGGGTCCAAGGGTGAGATTTTAGTCTCTTAAGTACAGGGATTTCATTCATTCTGTAGTACACATGTACAGTTTTTTATACGCAGTTTTTGTGAGTAGTTTTCTGTGAGTAGGGCGAATAAGAATCAAAGTCTTTATTTATAAAATGACTTTTTATTCTGTTTATTCGGGTTGAGCTCTTCGGATACAAACCCAGAACTAATGTGTCATATTAAAATATGTAAAGTAGTCTTGGTTTCCACTGCTTTAGTAATGAGGTCATTATGACGATGATGTATCAGATGAATGAATTCCTCTTGATAGCCAGACTACAGCTAAAAATGACACTTTGACTGCAGCACTGAGGCTAAATTTCTAGCTAACTAAACTAAAATCAACTTCTCAATAGAAATATTAGATAAATAGAAATAGATCAGCTCATCAGTTTAGCTGGTTTGATATGAACAGCCTTGCAAAATTGGGCACATATAGTAGAAAACAGTGTACTTAGTTGCTGGATTTATGTTTGCTTGTCAAAGTTGCTTCACTTAAGAGGGGAACTGAACTTGCCAGCATTGGGACATGAACTGTCCATTTATCGGAGACACTAAACTGATTGAAAACATGTCATTCTGGTGTCTTGATAAACAAGATTACAGTCAGAACTTCTGTCTCTCGTCCTCTTAGGGTGATCCAACACACTGGGACAGTGTCATGTTTAGCTGTATCAAATAGCATACGATTTTTCTAGTTCTTGAACATAACACTGGTACTATATTCCTTGGTGTATCTTTATTAACAGAACACAGTTTCAAATATTTTAAACCAAGCTAACAGGGTCTTTAAGTTGGAGTTAGGTATTTTTTGTTCTAAAGCACCCACAGTGCATCAGCACCCACAGTGCACTAATTTCTCAGATTCCAGCTTTAAAACTGTAAAGCCTGTAACTGATCCAAGACAGTTCAATGCAAAGCCAAAGTATTCACCACCCTTGAAGAGCTTTGTGAGGAAAAAAAGGAAAGGAGTGAGTGTGAGACAACTACCTCCTTGTCCTTCAGATAGAGGTGATTACATCGATCCAAAAAGGCATGGCACCCAGCCACCCACTCTTTCTGCACCAGGCTCTGGAAGCCTGGGAGTGTTCTGTAATGAGGGTCCAACATGATCTGCACCAGGCTGGAAATGACACAGCAGAGGTCTGTACCTTCCTCTTCTGAAATGAGCGAGAGACATGATACCAATCAAGAACAGATTTTATTTCGATCTGCTATTCAATATTTTAGACTCGCAAAACGGAACTTTGCAGCCTGGAGCACAATGCACCAACAAATCCAGGCGCTGGTTTGGTGAATCACACCTGTGAGCGATCACTGAGAGACTGTTCTGAATGTTCTCCCAATTCCAACTTTTCAAGAATGTTCTCTAAATCCACACTGTTCTTGAATGTTGTGGCTCATTCAACACGTGACCTAGGATTAGGGCTGCACGATATTAGGAAAACATGTTGAGTGTTGCCATGGCGATATCACATGAGTAAAAACGTAGCCTTTATAGTGTTAATGTTTTTCTGCTTGGATTTGCTGGTAAAGAAAAAGACTCCAGAAGCCGAGTAGACTATGCAGGAAAAAATGAAATGCAATATTTCCATTCCAACATTTTTTTTTTAAAGAATTTACTTAAACAGAGCATTTAATGCCTCCCATAAAACATTTTAACCATTGAACATCATTGAAAAAAATCTGAAAACATATATATTTTTAGTATGTAAACATAATTTAAATTATAGTTAGTTCTTAGCCAGAAAAAACAGCAAAAGGAACAATCTATAACAGCAGCACAGAAGATGAAGAAACTGCCCAGTGATTATTTTGCGATATGGATATTGCGCGTGTTGATATCGCAATGACTGTAAATCTGCGATATATTGTGCAGCCCTACCTAGGATGTTCTCCCAATTCAGCACTTCAGCCTGACCTAGAATTTTTTGGCTTGTTCAACACTGAATGATCAGCATACAGTGTTTTACAAATGTTCTACAAAAGTGTCACACTGTTCTACAAATGTTCTAGAGTGTTCTAGCTCATGTAACATTGAGCTCCACATTCACTACTTAGGTAGAATGATGTCCGAGTGCACGCTATTCTAGAGTGTCCAATTGAGTTTACACTGGTTTAGAACGTTCTTTCTATTCATGCCATTCTAGAACGTTCTTCCCCACCGCATTTGACTTGTCTACTGTAGAGCAGTATAACAACAACTGCCACCAATACAATGTTGATCTTTGAGGACAGTGTTTGTTGGGAAATGATGTGCCCTCATGTGTCATGGCCTTCACCGTGTATGAGAGTGCACCCAACCTACCTATTATGAGGACATTCGTGTTTTCCTTCTCAAGACACTCCACCACTTCAACTGCTTTTTGGAGACACTGTCTGCAACGAGATTAAAGCAAATTATTTCTTTTAATAGAGGGGCCATCGCATCCGATTTGCATCAAGAACTGTATTTCTGAACCTGACCTGATGATGTCCAGCCAGCCTGTACTTTCAAGAGAGGAGAACCACTTCACATCTGACATCCAAAAATCTGTTGTGTTGTCTATCAAAGGGGAAATGGATCAATTTCAGAATGCACACTCAGAATTATGTGCTCTGGACGTTTAATTTTTCAGGGCCTGGAGTCTCAAGAAAAGAGCACCCACCAACGAGAAAGAACTGCTTGAACTTGGTGTAAGACTGCTGAATATCTTGAATAGTGGGAAGGGTTTCTGAGAGATCTTCTAATTTCAAAGAATAGAGGTGGGTTTGGGCCACAGCATGCAACATTCTGCAACAATGAGAGAAAAATGAACCAAGAGCTCAAAGGTGTGAAGGTTACAAGGTGATCCAGTCCTTTGAGAAAGCAAATTAGTTTTACTAGAGCGTTCTAATGTAATCCCAGAAGGTCATTAACCATGCCAAGGATACAAAGCAACAGTTATCCTTTACCTCTCCATGTATGCCTGCAATGAGCCATCTTCTTGGGGATTGGGCAAAGTGGAGGCTTTGAACAAAGCACAGCCACTATGATGAGACCAACACCACATCTTTAAAACACGCACACAATGATATATCTTTAAAACACGCAAACAATGATATATCTTTAAAACATGCAAACAATGATATACATTAGACAATGCATATTATACTAGTTTACTCTTTTAAACTAAATGGAACTATTTATTTAAAATACAGCATATACCAGATTTTTAAATCTCTGAATGTTTGGACAGCTTTCTTGTACATTGTGAAAAAAAATCCTGCATTGCTGAATTCTTCCTCATAGCTGCCTTCACATACTGTCAAAGCTATATTTGTATAGTCCAAACAAATCTTGCTAACATCAGAGAAAATCTTCAGTCTTGGAGGGGTATTCATATAGCCAACTATGCTTAACCAAGTAGATGCAAGGATGTCTCTTTATTAGGGCTGGGCGATTAATCGAAAAGTAATCCCTTTAAAAACACTACCGTGTGTGGAGTCACGTGACCCCGCTCCGTTATGTTACGTTATTCCGCCGACATGTCGA
>JBBPDC010193680.1:0-14734 GCA_037974485.1 Hemigrammopetersius urotaenia
GTATCGGCCGATCACACTTACAAAAAAATCGGTAATCAGAATCGGCCAAGAAAACTGCAATCGGTGCATCCCTAGTTTGTAACGGTGTGTAACTTGGTTAAATAGCTGTTGTTGATTTAAGTCTAGCTTTACAGGTATTAAGAACACTGATGTACGTCACTCTGGATAAGAGCGTCTGCTAAATGCCGTAAACGTAAACGTAAACTCAATCATCCTCTTTAAAAATGAAAATGAATAACCAACAAAGAAGATTTTTATTAACAATTTTTATTGCTCATATTAGTTTCAGTCTAAAGTTTCAATATTTACAGTGATATTGTAATTTCCATGGAATTTAACATGATTCAAATGTATGCTGACTTATGAAGGACTGATTGTCATGTTTTCAGTGTAAATGTCATTCCCAGCGTGGAGTTTGACACGGTTTTGCATCAGTCTGACGTCAAATCCGTGCTGACTTATGAAGAAGAACTGAACGTCATGTTTCTTTAAGGAGGCTCACTTTTTCCGACAGTAGTTTGTTCATTTTTTAAGGGGACAAATGGAACTATGTTGCAATGTCTAGTCACCAGAGATCCTTTAGTAAATCTTCTAATTTCTGCTCATTTACGCCGCTGGAAAGCAGCTTCAGAATTTGGCAAAGTGTGAGATTGTGATTCATGGGTTGTAGCCTAGGGACTGTTTTTAAAGGCTCAGCAAGGAGCATGAGCTACTCCAAAACTTAATCGACGGTAAAAAGCACTAAAAATTGCCTTTGCGTATCTTGGTCACACCCATGAAAACGGGGAATGGTTTGAAATATCCAGGGGACCCAGGGAATGTGTTTACTGCCCTATTTTAAGCTTGAAAAATGGTCGTGTCCAGCGTGTTCCATCAACACATATTTTCATCGTGGCTCCGCTAGGCCACCTCTTCACCTCGGAGGATGACGGAAACAGTTGACAGAAGAGTTGAGAACTGACGCCAATTCAAAGCAACCCACTTTCTGCCTCGACACATGTCCGAAGTCTTACTCACACTTCTGAATCACCCAACCCCCCCCCCCCCCAACCCCCTGTCAGTGCTGGCACACACCTACTGTTTTTCACACTGACTTACACCAAACAGAACTCAAAGTGGGAAGTTTTAAAACCGCATCAAAGCAGATCTCAGGAAAAAAAAGGGACATGTTTGACTCCATTGGCTCCGCTCCACTGCAGCAGTAAATCTTAACTTACAAGTCCCTTTTTGTTTAAACACACTTCAGGAATTTTTGTTTTAATAAACCTTGTCATCGCATTAGCTATGGACCCCAATCAGAAAGCGTGTGGAAAATATTTCCTACCCAACCATGGCAGGCTTCGCTCTTTATGTGCGAACAGTTTCCTTTAGACATACAGGCACAATGTCAGCGATACTAAATTAAATTATTAAAATTGATTATGAAATTCATTTTGTCTGCATATCAAATTCTCTCTCTCTCTCTCTCTCTCTCTCTCTCTCTGATGAATGTAATAAAGACATTTCCTCTTGTGCATACTTCTGCACATAAAATGTGACTTATGCAAACATTACAGTGATATTTTAGGTATTATTTTAATACATATTATATATAAAACTCAACATGTTCAACTCAAATTCTCCTTGTAGAGGGCGTGCATTTATTTTCACTGAAAAAAAATCGTTAATCTCATTGGAATCTTGGCGTTAACGGCGTTAAAAAAATTAATCTATGCCCACCTCTAATATATATATATATAAACAATCAGCACCGCTTGTTACAGAGAAGTGCCAAATAATTGGTAGAAGCCACAGAAGATTATGAAATGAGAAACCTGTACGGCCCAGAGAATCGAAAAAGCTGTAATAAACAGAATATCTCAAATTCATCATGTTTTTCATATTCATCATATTTAAAAAAAGATCAAATCTCAAGGCAGACAACTCGACAACTTCCCGTGTAGACAGATATCACTGGTGTATTCTTCATGACTGAATAACCTCTTGTTGAATTCAGATTAATATTGAATACACAAAACCTATTAATATGACGAGACTCTAGTGTTTGAACAACGTTAAATAGAACCTAATATTTATAGAAAAAATCTAGTAGTATAGAAATAATGTCTACATAAAAATCTGACACATGATGCTGTTTCTTATTTTACATAGTTATGAGAAACTGTCTTGGCCTTTAGCCTGGAAGCTGGTTCTTTTCAGCATAATGAAGGTCATGTCCTTTATATGCAGGTCTCTCAAGTCGCATCTGACTGTCTTCACACGCCACACCTCCGATTTCTCACGCAGAATCTAGGCTGCCCATTGAACACCACCATCAATGTTGGGTGCTTCTCTGTTATCCTGTTGCCTTGCAACAACCCTAAGCACCTCTGAGGTACGCTGAGCAAGGTACCGTCCCCACACACTGCCCCCCCGGGCGCCGTGTTCCTGCTGCCCACTTGGTGAATGGGTTAAATGGAGAGGAATAATTTCCTGCTGTGGTGAGTTCACATGTGACAGAATTTTCGTTTTCGTTTTCAAACAAATACACAGAGAAAAAAATTATTTCTAATCAAAAAATCTTTGGTTACTCAGGATTTCGACCGTTACCTGACATTCGTGATTCCCCAGATTCAGTCCGAGCAGATGCTTATATATGGGCCGTATTAACAATGTGCTGTTTGTTCTTATTTATGTTCGGGACGGACAAAATCAACCGATTTAGAGCTTCAATGAAGCTGTAATAAAATTACTGTTGTGTTTGAAATTAACTTCTCGAAGCTCCAAAAGCAGTGAGAGAGATAGCCTCAGTGTTTTGCAGCCACAGTGTGACACGCAAACAGTTCCCCTCCTAATTTAAGATCAAAGCTGCCGCATCATTCAGGACATTTCTAAAGGAAAAAAAAAACACTGCAACAAACCCGTCACCGAAAAAACAGCAGAGCACTCCAGGAGCGGAGAGGCGCAAGGAACAAAGCGCCGCGAGACTTCAAAGCAGTCCTTCGCGGAGGCTGCACCCTCTCCTCAAACACGCCTGAACTAATTGGCGCATCTTTTCTCTGCAACCACACTCCACTTGTTTGCTTTCTTACAGGTTGCTCCGCCGTTCAGGCAGTGCCCGTAATCAGCAGCCGGCCTCACAAAAGATGGGTGAAGGAGAGCCGAACAAAAAAGCGCTTCTAATGAGAGAGGATTCCTCCGCTGTGCCGGGCAGCCACTGCGGGACGAGAGAAAGCCATTATATGTCTTTAAAAGGGTGGAAACTAAGGGTAGGTGTGGAGATGCAGGGCTCAAAAGAGAGAGAGGCGCCACCCTCTGCGCTGGCCCCTAGTACCTCCTCAGGGAACAATGGAGGAACAAGCTTAATCCTGGCCAGCTTATAATGAGCTATAAGCTTTCCTTTCAGCTCAAAAATGTTCTCCCTTCTTTGGCCGCTAATCAGGGACAAATACCCCTATGCTTGTGAGCCCCTGCAAAATCCTTATTCCTTTGCAAGTCTCTTGTCCCCTGTTTTTAAGTGTTCAAGTCTGAGGGAGCGGGGTCTGAGGTCCATGAGAATGGTCAGGTCCTCGTTTGAATGCGTGGAAGCTTCATGCTCAAGAGAGCCTATTGAGATCTCGTCTCATGGAGATGCAGAGGTTGTTTCAACCATGCATCCGAGACACGACGGAACAGAAGGAACGGGGGGCTTCAAAGCATTGTTTTTGTCCCTTTCATGTAACATTCGCCAAATATCAAACTATACGGTTCATCAAAAGCACTGTCCCACCTGGCCCTGAAAAACACAAGCCTGAAACTCAAACTTTGAGGGGCTGTGACTGAAAAAGGGAATGTCCCAACAAGCATCACCTGAGCATGCTTAAGGCTCCAGCATGCCCATTTTAGTGCCCAAGTGCCTCTGCAGGCTGTGGCGAACCATGAAAACAGCCTGGGAATAGCAACAAAAAAGCCCTGAACCTACTCACAGAACCCATGAAGGGATGATAACTTTTTTTAAAAAATTAACCAGGGAAGCACATTTCTGTGACACAGCGATATTTTAGGACGCACAAATATTTTAGGACTTCCATGTTACAGTCACGGTCCTACAACTCAGTCCTGATCCCCATGTGGACACCACAAACAGCTAGACACTTCAATGAGAGGAAACGGTTAAGTGTTACAAATTAATAAAGGCTTTGGACCAGAAGATTTTCTGCAAGCAGTGGAGCGTCCACAAAAGCGAAACAGGCCTCGCTGTTTGAAGATGCATTAGCGAAGCACTTAAAGTATTTCAAAAAGCTATCTTGTCAAGCATGCCTGTTAGATTGCTTTTCCATGTTTTTCCAAAGTATAAAGGAAAAAAAAAGAAAACATTAAGCATCTTTATCCAGGACATGCAAAGTAGAATGAGGGATCTAAGTATGAAAAATGTTGCCTTAAAATGCTTTGCAATTTGCCTTCACGTCATGGTTCTTTGCACCTTTGTGCTCAAGATGACTCATCTCCATCCAATCCCTTCGCTTCAACTCAAAGTAAACTCAATCCTGTTCATTTTCAGCTCTCTCTCTCTCTCTCTCTCTCTCTCTCTCTCTCTCTCTCTCGCCTACATGAATCACATCTGACACACCTAGCCAAGACGTGCTTTACAAATTCCCGGTCCCGGGGATCGGAATGTGCCTCTTTTCTCTTCCCCTTTCTGGCCGCTGTCTTCCTCGGACGGTGAAACGATGCAGGGCTGTGATATGAGCTCTGTGGAGGCCTTCTTAGCCTCCCCCCGTGCCCCCCCTCCCCCTACAGAGCCTCCATAAACAGGCGGGCGTGAAATGTAATCCTTGTCCTTATGCCTTTGCCCAGGCCTAGCTGCTTCAACGCTTTGTTTGCGTTTTTCCCCCCTTTTTCCGGATCTTTGAGTGGCTGCCTCTGCCAGCGCCTTTGAAACCCAAGCTTACCCCCACCTGTAAGAGGGACAAATGCCATGTTTACATTACTGTGTGTTTAAAATGGCATCTTCATTTCCTCAGCCCTGTTTCCGGAGGAGTCCGTTCACTAACTACGCAAATGAGGGAGGATCTGTTTGTCTTGTGCTGGTGGTTTTTTGATACCGGGGAGAAAAAAAGAGAGAGAGTCTGGTTCATTCCCAAGTCCCAAGTTTATCCTGACTCACAAATGATGAATGAAATGTTGATTCAGCGGTGATGAATATCGGGATCAGAATACACAGGTATTTGGGATGAAGTGCTTTCAAGCACAAGTAAGTGTTAATCTCTTCCCCTGATGTTTGTGTGAAGCGTATTTCGGAGGTTTGAAAGGTTACGCATGTTTGTTTATGATAAGATCCGGCCGCCGAGCCAATACTAAAGGAAAAAAAGACTCAGTACTGCGCTGCAAAAGCTCTTTACTAGTAACTCAATAGCCATCTTTATTGTAAATTCATACAGTTACATTTATATTTACAATATACAGTTACAAATTTCGAAGGTCAATCAGATTCTTCATTCTTTTGTGTTTTCATAAGCCTCTCTCTTTCCTTCTCTCCCTCCCTCTGCCCTCGGCCATGGCCAAAACAAAAAAAAGCCTTTACAGCAAAGCGCGGAGTGTCCTTGTGCCCTTTTATTTTTGCATCACGAAAGAGCAGGTTAATAAAAAAGCAACAATAAAGCAGTATTCTCCGTTCTGCTTCCCATTCTAGGGACCTGATCCATCTTGGCCTTGCTTCACCAAGCGTGTCGCTCGGCCTCTGACAGGCCGTGATGCCTGGCAGGCCGGTGGACGCATGACCATTGAAGCTGAGCGAAGTACAAGCGAAGACAAATCTACCGAGGAGCCTGCCACAATAGGCTGGTTAGCACATGAAAAGGAGGCAGGCAGGGGGCTCCGCATTCGTCTTTACGCCCATTTCCTCTGTTCTTCCCAATTCCCTCGCTATCAAGGTCCGTATAGCTATTCAGCCCTTATACCAACACTGTTAGGCTTTTATTTCTGGAGTAAACTCGAGTTTTCTGTAGATGTGTAACACATTAAGACAAGCTGTGCGTAACTCAAGCCTGGGGTCTCATTGCAGTGTCCCCGGGATTTAATCCCTCTGATCTGATCGCTCCTGCTGTTCCACATCCATGAACTGTCCTCTAGGCTCGCCTTGGGGATGAGACCCTAGATTTCTCAATTAAACGGCAGAAACCCGAGTTCTTGCAGGGGTCTTCGAATCTCATTTAATATCTAATAGGAAATTTCAGAGGGAGCCTGTGAAGGTCACGAGATTGGGCCCGCCATGCGATCTGTTTTCTTAGGTCCTGCCTCAAGACAGCTGTGGAATCTGACACTTGTGTCATGGAGTGCGTGAAGAGGAGAGATTAGGCCCTCTTTCTCATTCTCATCACGTTCATCTACCCAGCGGTGCAGAAGGACAACTCTCTTTCAAGTTCTTCTCTCGACTGATTCCACTGACGGACGCCGCAAAACACAATCCTTCTGTGCAGATGAACCCTGACAACCTTAAGAAGCTATGCATTCGCTGCACATCCGTACAGGCCATGCAACTGCGGGCCAAAAGTGTGGTCAATGATATCAGGTCAACAAACTATCACATCGTGTCTACCGACATTGAGTTTAGCCAATACTGTGTAGCTAGAAAGAGTGTGTGTGTGTGTGTGTGAGTATATATGTTCCCGTTTAAGTACCCTGTTCATTTTTGTTTTGTTGTATGTTTTGATGTAGCCTCCAGGTTTTCTGGCCAGCCGTCACAGCGAACTATACTACGGTAACTGGCCATCACAGCAACAACACGCTGTGGCTAAGAGGCTTTCTAGGACGACTGTTTAAGTGACACAATACTACAGCCATGAGGATTCCTAGGCTGAAAGAGACCCTCCCCCGCTGCTAAGAACACTTTCCAGGCTGGCAAAGTGACTTTGCACCAGAGTGTTTTCTCGCGAGTCCCTGCTATAAAGTGTCCTTGGGCTTAAGAAAGGCGATGTTTAAACTGAACTTCTTATCCTGCAGAATATATATTTTTTCTCTTAAATCCTCCAACAGTTTGAACTCTTTTCCCTATGTACTCAAACATGGGGGAAAAAACTCACAAGGTCTTTGTGGCTCCCTCACGTTGATCGGGCTTTAATTACAAATTCCTTACAACCTCACATGATGAAGCATCAAGCTGAATGGAACAGCCAGGTGGTTATGAAAAGGTTATTATTTACAGAATAAACACCAGGAGCCAAACAATTCAGGAATATGTTAGTAAACTACTGCTGCAGACACTCAGACAAACCTAATGTAAATAGACACACCAAGAAGTGTTGTTTAAAAAAAGAAAGGGAAAAAAAAGGAAAAATGTAGCGCTGATTCCAAAGACATCACGTCTAAAACGTTTGAGCAGTCCAGCAGATACAGCTGTAACACCCTCTTGGAAAGAGCTCAGCTCCTAAACGCCATTTTTTATTGACATTTTTAACGTCTAAATTGTTTTTACAGTTCACATCGGTTTCAATAGTTGTGGCTAGAAAGCAAAACAGGTCCACTGCACACACTCAGCAATACATGTGACCCAGCCGCGGTCCGTGGCTTCACCACAGCTGGGAAAGCAGAGAGAAACATCCAGTAAGGAAAGGAACTGCTGATAAGTCCAGGAGCTGACAAGATCAGAATTCAGAGCAGCCACCAGTTATCACCTCTTATCGTTCTTTATCAACCTTCTGACCGTCTCAAAAGAATCTTGCGATGACAGACAAGAACCATGTTTTGATCTAACGCGTATAGAAACGTACACAAAGGGCCCAAATCATTGGAGCATATGTGACCAATGGACAAAATGGACAAAAATTCAAGAAATTCTTATTTAATGTAAGTGCAGCTTAGAAGGTGGAAGACCCTTTCTGCCAGTCTGACCACCTAAGGGCCTCGAAGTCTAAAGGGAAACCCTGCGTTCAGGTCCCTAGATACTTCAAGCTCCAGTTTTCCGGGTTCAAGATCACCACCAGATGTTGGCTGAGCAGCAGCTTCTAAGGCCCAAGCGAGCTCCGCAAATCGCTATAAATCACCAGGTACTTCCCCGTAGCTTCCTACACGTCTCAATTCTGCAATCACTTCAAGTCACGTCTGCGCCGCCTTCACGAGCGAACAGTAAATCTTATCTTGTTTGCAATGTTTTTTTTAGGTAGTCAGTTTATGCTGGCAAGGACCAAACATCGCAGCCTGAAACATTACTGCTGCGCAGAATACAATCTCCTTTCTTTCTTCTTTTTTCGCCACACATTGTATAATGACCCACTGCTTCCGCTGGCCCCTCTCAAGCCTACCTTTCCTCTCATTAGTTTCGCCAGTGACACAGAATTTCCTTAACCGGTGCAACAGCGTAAACCTTAGCTCCAGTTTGCGGGTCAGCCTGAATCGCTGGACTGTAAAAACATACGAATGCCGGATACACGCATCGGTAAACAAATACGGATACTTTGGCGGCATGGGGAAAAATAAATCTGTCATCAGACGCGGGGATAGCAGTGAATGAGTAAGTGTAGGGAGCGAGGGAGGGAAAAAGAAACACAGTTGGCTTGCAAGACAGCAAGCAGGGGTATAGTTTAGGACCTATAAGGGGAACAAGTGGTTCCCAGAGCCTGGGCTGCCACTGATGGATGGATGCTAATGTCTTTCCCATCTGGATCGAGGAAGGGCAAAGCTACTAATGAGTCCTATCAACACAAGTCTCCAGGCCTCCCTGGGGCAACCGATCACATAGCCACAGAACACAGGAAGGACTGCACAGGCAGTTGCAGTATTAAAACGCGAGTTTTGTGTACAGGGGAGAAGGGAGGTCGTCCTGAGGTTAATCTAAGTGATGAGTGGAACTCAAAAAGTTCGGAAGCTGGGGATTATGGCTAGATTAGGATCTAGATTAGTGGCCTGCCAATATTTAAAAACCGGGACTCGGCACTATAATGGGGTGATTGTGACAAATTAGGGCGCAAAATATTGGAAGCTGGTGGCAGTACTTGACTTTGTGGTTTTGGAGGTTGCATGGAAAGTGATCTTTCTCCTGCTGCTGCCTCCAGCGGAGGTGAGGAAGAGGTGAGGCGGTAAAGCAAACGAACTAGGTCAGTAACAACAAATGAAAATACGTTGGGGGGGATTGAATGAAATGCAGGATCACTTTTGACTTTCTTCCTTTCGCGAAGGACTGTCCTTGCACTTTGCCGGGCCTCGCTTCTGTGCAGGCGCAAACAGAGGAGCTTTTGTGCGATCAAATATAATAAAGAGGAAAGGGAAAACTGTGAAAATATTTGTCCGAATGAAAGTGTGGTTTTGTGAAGGGTGGAGGTGGCGGAGGGGTGTAATAAGAAAAAGGTGCCGGTGTTCTTAGGCCAGCGAGAAGCTGCTAACTTTAAACAACAAAGGGCAGAGATTCAGGTTGGTTCTCAACTAATTACTAAGACCACACACAGAGCCAGAGGGAGGTGCGGATCAACTTCCACCGACACGCTCGTGGTTCATCGCTCAGAAGTGGTTCAATGGTTGAAAATGTGGTCTTTTTTTTTTCAAGCAATTGTTATTGACATTCTTGCATTTTTTGCATTGAACCTTAAGTAAAAATTACATTTAAATGTGCAACCGAGGCATTATCTAATTACATTTTTATATTTACCAAAAAAACATCGATCCTTTGGATAACATCAGGGGATTTTGTTGTGGAGACACTTTCGAGAACTGCTGGACACCGGAGGGTCAGGGTCCAGCACAGTTTGGCATTTTAATATCAGGTTTAGTAAATATGTTTGAAAATGGGAGCTGCCAAACTGTGCTGGACACCAGCCCTCAAGGACACCCCTGCAGTAGAGAAAGGATTTTAATGACACTTTAATCAAGCAAACACTATTTACTGTTATTTATTTCTGGTCATAAATGCAGCTGTTATAATAGAAAATCATTCAGAAAAATCCAGTAAAATAAGTTGTGAATATATATTATTTTTCTCAAGTGCAAGTAGAGAAACACAGACTTTGAGTAAAAAATTAAACCCCACAACTGCATTCCCCAGTGAGATCTCAGAAAACATACTGTATTTGAGTAAATGTTGTCTGTGGTACAAAAGAAATATGTGGACACTTACAGGAAACACACATTTCAGTGATACACGACACGACATGATGCTGCCAAGGGGCTTAAAGACAGTTACTTACAAAATACAATTAGACATCAATTTAACTTCAGTTGCATTTTACCATTTAATACTGTAGTTTAATAAATATGTTAAATAAATATTTATTCAAAATTCTGGTGGGACCAAAGTTCATGGTCAACATGCAATACCTAACGTCCTCCAGCTTTTGTACTAATGAAATGGTTCTTTGCTTTACATATATAGTCTTCATTCTCCTTCTTTCTAAGACTACAGCAACAGCTACGAAAACACATTTATGTACCGAATGTCCACTATGGCTCATCTGGACAGGCTTGAGTTACACACAAAAGAAAGGAGCCAACAAAGAGATTACAGAACAAGACACAGTTCAAGGGCCCTGACTAAGCAGCATGGCAAAGACAGCGGCGGCTCATCAAAGCCTTGCTGGCAAAACTTGGGCGCCCCAGCACAGCGGGTGCAGCTGCTTGGACTGAAGTCATCATGGCAGCTGCCCCCCAAAACCCCAGCTCCATTAGGGGCATTCAAGGGGCCGATTAAAAGCCTCAAACCATGCGTGCCTCTCCACATTCTTACTGCCTTATGAGAGTTTTAGACTGTCCTGGAGGACTGTACTCAAGAAAAGTTCACTGATTTCCCTGCTCTGAACACCACAGCAGTTACTTCGCTTTAGGTACCTGACCCCAGATCCAGAGAACGGCTTAAAAATCCTTCCTTGCAGCCTTTCTCTTAACTTTTAGACAAAAACAAGTGATGCTTGTTCACGTGATAGTTAAGTGGCTAATGCCAATGTTGTTTATTGTTCATATTTCCGACTCCTGAAGTGACGCTGACTGACGACGCATAATTCTACATAGCTGTAAATATTTGTGTGTACAGTAAGGTATGTTCCAAGAGCACACACACATAGTGAAAAACACGTTGTTGTGTTTTCATTAAAAAAATGCCTATTATAAAAAAATGTATAATGTAAACCCTAAATATACCCCCAAATATGCTACAAAAACATTAAAATAACTCTCTGTGCCCACATCTTTAGACAGGGCAAAGCTTACTAGTACTAAATAAACTGAGATAACTGTTGAAAATTGTGGGGGGCGGAGTTTAAAACACTAAAATATGAGGTCAAGACACGGAGCAGCCATGCTACATGCTGCAGCGGCTTCTTCTTCTTCTTTTTATGGCGGTTGACAACCTTTCAGCGAATTACCGCCACCGGTGAACAGTTGGGTTCTCAGAAAAATCCGCGTTAGACTGAGGGGTTACTGTATGTGTGTATGCTGTTGCAATAGGAGTTCTTGGTTATGTACTGCTCATTGCTAATATCGGTAATCATGTAATACAGTGTTTTTTTTTACTATTAAATACGTAATCATAACATACTTAATTTATAACAGTAAACATGTAGTAGTAGTTCTTTTAAATAGTTTATTATATCATTTGTAACTACAAACATACACAAATTCGTAAGATCCTGCTGGCGTGGGTTTCCTCTCTCTCAGTGCGTTCAGAAAAGCTGAGTGCTAACAGCGCCCCCTCATACATTTATTATTTAATGCGTATTTATATTATTTGACCTGCAGTTTCTCTGCTTATCATTTGTAAAGCCGTTACTAAGACGATCCATTAGATTCATTCAAATTAAACATGCTGTTCCATCACTGTGCCTTTAAGACTGAAAGATGTAAACAAGCTGAATTCTGATTGGCCTGTACTGTGTACTACTGTATTCAAAAAGCAGTATTGTTCAGGAGTGTTTTGTTTATGAATTTCATTTTACAAAAGCGAGGAAGGCTGAGTTTAGTATAACATGGTCCCTTTAATCTTTTTTAATGTTCTTTTCTCTTGATCTTCTTTTGCCATTTTGTTTCTTTGTGTTCTTTTCTAAGTAAAAATGTTTTTGTGTCTTAAAGGACAGTTTTGAGTTGACTCGTTGCTTCTGTCACATATACAAGCACTTTGTAGGTGCACTGGAACGGACTTAATGTCCAATTCAGTAGAAAGCTTCTCTAAGGGGCTGCACATATTTCCACAGAGGGTCGTCTGAAACGATCAGCACTCTGCTTTGTGCAAAGAGATGCACAGGCAGGGGCCAAGTTTGCTAATAACCTACTGTACTGCGCAATACAAACAGTCTATTCACGACTGAGGATGTGCTCAGTGCCCTTAATTCAGTCTCTTTGTCTTGCCTTACACGAGGCTTATTTGAGAAGAGAATAAAAGGATAATTAACTCAGTCCAGCTAATATAACACTGACCCTGAAAGAGGCACAGTGTGGGTCTCCATTTAGGCTTGGCATCATTTTCCATGGATTTTTTTTTGTGTCTAATTTATCCCACTTTGTCTCATTTTCAGCCCTCAATTTTGTCAGCCCAGGAGATCTGCAGAACTCATTATACAGTTTCATACCAAAGAATTACACGTACAGTTAGTGCTGATCCAATCCTTTGTTTATTTGTTTTCACTTTGTTGGCGATTAAAGGACTCTGAGAAAGGCCTCACCCACTCCGATAAGCACGCGAAGGCTGAGGGCTTTGAAACTTGCTGTTTTATTCAAGGCTCTCTGATCAGGGATCAGGGTTCATGTCCTCAAGATTTCTGAGAGGGGGGCTCACGGGATCACAAGACTTGCCTAGCGCTCCTCCCCCGGCGTGAGCGGACAAATCTCTGCAGGGAACCGAGCCAAATTAGGCCCTGATTAATTGGGCCGGCGGCCAGCGTGCTCATGCGGCGCTCTTCGCTTCTGTCCGCAAGAGAGAAAAGGCACATCCAGTGGATGTCACACCTGAGCAAAGGCCATCAAACCACCCGTAAAGATCTGAGAGAAGTGGAGTGGATTAAGGTTTATAACAGAGGTGGGAGGAAAAAAACTGATACAGTGTAGTATCATATTTTTTAAGGCACGCTACCAAGTACTGATATTTTGTCAAAAAACACTTTATAATTTAAAAAGTTTATTTAATACACTTTTATTCATTCAGAAGATGATGCAAGAAACTGAGACCAGACATGCCAGGACAGCTACAGAGACATGTAACAAGGCAAGGCACAAACCTGCCTGGGAGGTTGAAGCATAAACGAGTGAAAAACTAATTTATTGTGCATAATGCATGCCCTACAAGCCAACAGCCGATTTTTTCCTGCCTTTTCTTTCCCTGCGCACACTGTGAAGGCTAAAAGAGCACAAGAAACACAAGAGCACATTCCAGCACTTGCATTTTAATTTAGTAAATGAAAAATCATCTTCATATCTAAAGAACCTGAAGCTCATAAAGAGGTCCATCAAAAGCTGATTGGATATTTCTCACACACCGAATTGCATTATTCCACTACAACATTTTGGTAAAGACGAAGATGCAGCACTCAAATACAGTGTGAGTGCTATTGCCTGACTCCCCACTAAATTTACACAAGCATTTATCTTTATGCTGACAGCATATGCGTTATCAGAGAGATGCATGCTTTGAGAACACTCACCGATTACAATGAGGGTGTAGTTGATATTGACGCTGCCGAAGCCATTCGTGGCTTTGCAGATGAAAGTCCCGGCGTCCTCAGCCTCCACCTGTTTGATGCGCAGAGCGTTCTGGAGGACCCTGAAGCGCATCCAGCCACTGTGGATGTTGCGCCCGTCTTTGGTCCACATGATGAGGGGCGGTGGGTCACCCTCGACTGGGCAGTGGAGCTTCATTGTGCGCCCGATACGTACCGCCTGCCGATGGGCCACCTTCTCTGAAATACGTGGGGGACCTGTGGATACATGGATAAGAGGTCATTATTTTATTATCCTCACAGTTGGTTCAAACGACACCCAACTACACTGTTTCTGATAAATCACACTGGTTCTGAAAACAGCAGCGCCGTTTGCCCTTTGATGCCATTTCTGACAGATGTGGCCAATGTGAGTGATGTGGTTTAATGTAAAACTCCAGGTCTACAGTTTCAAAAAATCTGCTTGTTGTTTTATTTGAACACATGAAATTCAGCCTTATGCATACAACGTATTGAGGCACCAGCTCTCCTAGGTTTCGAATCTAGGCTTAGATTTAAGCAACCTTGGCCGGGCTCAGCGGCGAGAGGCTTCCCCCAGCCCACGCACAGCCTTGCTCACTCCCTGTTAAGAGACTGGAGGCAGGAAATTGATAGTGTCACTGTTTATGTCTGCAGGGAAATTGTAACCACAGTCCCTTGTCAGCCAGCCATGTCTGCCTGGCTTGCTGTGCTACCGCGTCAGCCCTGGCGGCATTGTTTCTGCACTCCCCGGCTGGTGGCTCCTCCAGAGTTCCAAAGGTCAAAGCCGGTGAATACTGTCCACATTCGTCGTTCTCAAGGCAGGGTGGGTCACTTTTAAAGGTTGCTTATGCAAGGCACATTGGATCCATTCGACTGCCATAAAAAAAGAGAACCTGGCAGGACTAAACTGATTGCAGAGGCCTTGAATTGCATGCAAGCCTTCATTTGGAAGACGTTGTTAAGTGCAGACATCAGTAGGATTAATAAACAGAAGTAGGGCTGGGCGATTTCGATTACGATTAATGAACGATTATTGTATTTATTTTTTTATTTTTTTTGCCCTCATAGTTCACTGACGAGTCGCTCAGTTGTCTCAGTGTTTAAGCTCTCCGTGCTCGACATGTCGG
>JBBPDC010193707.1:0-14732 GCA_037974485.1 Hemigrammopetersius urotaenia
AGAGAGAGAGAGAGAGAGAGACAGAGAGAGAGAGAGAGAGAGAGAAAGAGAGAGAGAGAGAGACAGAGAGAGAGAGACAGAGAGAGAGAGAAAAAGAGACAGAGAGAGAGAGAAAAAGAGACAGAGAGAGAGAGTGAGAGACGGACAGAGAGAGAGAGAGAGAGAGACAGAGAGACAGAGAGAGAGAGGCAAAGAGAGAGAAAAAGAGAGAGAGTGAGAGAGAGACAGAGAGAGAGAGAGAGATAGAGACAGAGAGAAAGAGAGAGAGTGAGAGAGAGAGAGAGAGAGATAGAGACAGAGAGAAAGAGAGAGAGTGAGAGAGAGAGAGATAGAGACAGAGAGAAAGAGAGAGAGTGAGAGAGAGAGAGAGACAAAGAGACACATTTCTGAATGGGATGTTCTCGGCTTGAATACTGAAATTTAAAAGAGAGACACAAGCAGACAGAGGCTGCAGCTGTTTCTGATTCCAGACTACTTGTCCTAAAAGAGAGATATTGTAAATGTTATTGTAGTATTTAAATCCTTTACAAAATAAAATCTTTTAAACCTTCCCTGGATATTTTCTAGCCAGTTCACCATAAGGTAAAGGTTCCGCAGTAAAAAAGTGAACTTTTATGAACACTTAAGAGAGAAAAATGTGTGTCCTTGTCTCAGGTAAGAGTTACGCTTCAGCAGAAGAAAAGTCTCAGCATAAGATGATCTGGCTGGACAATCTTAAACTGGTCCTGGAGCACAACCTGCTGGCCGACCAGGGACTCAAGCGCTATAGACACGGCATGAACCACTTTGCAGACATGGTGAGACACACACACACATACTCAAATACACACACACACACACACACACACACACACACACACACACACACAGCATACCAATGTCTGTAAACCCAGTCTGTGGTTTATTAACTGACTACTAAGTTAGACTGATCAAGTGTGGACGGAGTGTGAGATGTCCTCAGTGTATGCCCAGTGTCCCTTCTCAGTACTATGCCCAGTGTCCCACCTCAGTGTCTTTGCCCAATGTCCCTCCTCAATGTCTATGTCCAGTGTCCCTACTCTGTGTCTTTGCCCAGTGTCCCTCATTGGTGTCTTTGCACGGTGTCTCTCCTCTGTGTCTATGCCCAGTGTCCCTCCTTGGTGTCTATGCTCAGTATCCCTTCTCTGTGTCTATGCCCAGTGTCCCTCCTCAGTGTCTATGCTCAGTGTCCCTTCTCTGTGTCTATGCTCAGTGTCCCTCCTCAGTGTCTATGCTCAGTGTCCCTTCTCTGTGTCTATGCCCAGTGTCCCTCCTCAGTGTCTATGTCCAGTGTCCCTCCTCAGTGTCTATGCTCAGTATCCCTTCTCGGAGTCTATGTCCAGTGTCCCACTTCATTGTCTTTGCCCAGTGTCCCTCCTCAGTGTCTATGTCCAGTGTCCCTCCTCTGTGTCTTTGCCCAGTGTCCCTCCTTGGTGTCTATGTCCAGTGTCCCTCCTCAGTGTCTATGCTCAGTGTCCCTTCTCTGTGTCTATGCCCAGTGTCCCTCTTCAGTGTCTATGCTCAGTATCCCCTCTCGGTGTCTATGTCCAGTGTCCCACTTCATTGTCTTTGCCCAATGTCCCTCTTCAGTGTCTATGTCCAGTGTCCCTCCTCAGTGTCTATGCTCAGTGTCCCTCCTCAGTGTCTTTGCCCAGTGTCCCACCTCAGTGTCTATGCCCTGTATCTTTCCTCTGAATCTTTGCCCAGCATACATCTGCTGAGTCCACCCTCAGTGTCCCTTCTCAGTATTTTGCTCTGTGTCTATGCCCAGTGTCCCTCTCAGTGTCTTTGCCCAGTGTCCCTCCTCAGTGTCTTTGCCCAGTGTCCCTCCTCAGTGTCTATGCTCAGTGTCCCTTCTCTGTCTATGCCCAGTGTCCCTCCTCAGTGTCTATGTCCAGTGTCCCTCCTCAGTGTCTAAGCCCAGTGTCCCTTCTCTGTGTCTTTGCATAGTGTCCCTTCTCTGTGTCTTTGCACTATGTCCCTTCTTGTTGTCTATGCCCAGTGTCTTTCCTCTGAAGCTTTGCCCAGCGTACATACGTAATAATGTAATGTTCATGTTTGATTGATGTGCCTTTGCCTAAGACTGTTTTTTAAATTGTAAGTGATGAGGTCCCTGACTCAGTAAAGGATCCAGCAGGTCAGTGGAACAGTGGGCCATCTGTTACGCCACCTTTCACCACTAGTGGGAGGCAGGAGCTGCTTCCCCTTAACTAGGGATGCTCTTTTCTAGACCGGTACCATGAACACGATTTATTCACAGCACAAAAATAAACAGAACAGTTAAATATGAAATAAGGAAAGACTGTGTGACGGCTGATGGGGATAAACTACAGGTTTTGGTTGAAACAAACCAGATTGTGTAAAAAGACACTGCAGTGTTCAGCTCCACACTGAAATTCAGTTCATTTTTACAGCTCACAGTAAGTCACACTGTGTCCTTAACCACGTCCACCTACCTGAAGATCTCACTCCAGAGAAGCAGGAATCACTGACTTTATTTTAAAGTTCTGGAGACCTAAATGTTCCACTCTCTCAGACATTCTGCCCTTATTTACTATCAGAACGTTTCTTTACTACAAATGTTTGATTTTATCCACTTGATAGAACTCTTACATATGTGTGATCTCCTGGAGCTGTCAAATTATCTGTATGTGTGTGTGTGTGTGTGTGTGTGTGTGTGTGTGTGTGTGTGTGTGTGTGTAGTCTCATAATCCAGACTTTAAGACCACCACAGTGGGTGGATCCCACTCACTGCCTTAAAGACGAGAGCCTAATAAAGACGTGGTGTATTCTAAATGTAAAAATATATATATTGCATGCATGTTTTATGTTATTCAGTAATCATTTATACAGAATAGTTTTAAATGCTGTGAATAATACACAAAAAGGTGCTCATCAAATTATCAGTTTTTTATCACTTTAAAAATACAAGACATTCTGATGATGTTGATGATGTGATGTTATGGGAGAGGTCAGCCCATATGAGACACAGAGCCTGGAGTGCTGATGATCGGCAACTAAACATCAGAGGAAGCGCTCCAGTTGTTGGTCGGTCCACTCCGTCTGACCATTAGACTGGGGATGGTGGCCCAAGGATAAACGGGTGGTGGTGTTGATCAGATGGCAGAAGGCTTTCCAGAACCTTAACGTGAACTGGGGCCCTCTGTCCGAGACGATGTCCCTGGGGAACCAATGCAATCGATCTACATGCTCTATGACCAGTTCAGCCGTATCCTTAGCAGTGGAGAGTTCAGTCAGAGCCACCAGGTGAACAGCCTTGGAGAAACGGTCCACAATGGTAAGTATGGTGTCCTTTCCCATAGATTCGGGGATCCCAGTAACGAAACCTAAAGCGATATGGGTCCATGGTCGTCCAGGAACAGATAGAGGTTGGAGTTCTCCTGTGGGAGCAGTGTTAGCACAAACACAGGCCTCACAGGCATGCTTTTTCATTGCACTGTGTGCTGTGTGTATGTGGTTGAAATGACAATAAAACCTACTGGACTACTTGAAACTTCTGTTAGTGAGATAAGGACATTAGGATCACTGTAAACTCTCAGAAGAGAGTACTGTTTCCATGCCACAATTTAAACTTATCATTAATACTGTGCATCTTCAGCACAGCAGCGAGATGTTTGGAACAGAACAAGAGAAACTAAACATTACTTTTGCAGAAACACCGGTCAGCTGTAACTAATACACAAACAAAAGCCAGTGTACACAAACAATTTCAACATAAAAGTCCCTCATACAAACAGAGAAGGACGACCTGGCAGTAAACTGTTTGTCAAGGTTCAAGAAGTGTTTCTTCCTTTTTTATCAACAGTATTATTTTTTAATTATTGATTGTTGCAGGTATTTGAAAACTAGGTTGTTTTCCAGGGACTTTTTCACAGATGTGTGAATTATGTGTTTGAGGTCTGTAAAGTAATAAATGTAACACCACTTCTGCTTCTAACTTCAGGTCTTAAAATGTATTCACTAGATTTCCTGCTTTTATTTAGTGTTCTGTAAATGTAAATGTAAATGTTCTGGGCTTCACTGCCCTGCTGACCTTTGGATGCTCTTTAACTTAATATTTCTCCAAATATGGCCATTTATGATATTTTATATGCTATTTGATGTGTTAGTTCATATGTATAGTGTATAGTGGAAAGGATTGTAATACTTGTCCAGGAAACAAAAAAAGTGTGTGTGTGTGTCTGCTATAATGGTTGAGGCGCCCATCTGCCTGCTGTTGGTTCCTTGTCTCCTGGCTCCTTGTCACTAGCTGTCCTGTCTCTTGGTTTCTTGTCATCAGTAGCATTATGTCCTGGTTCCTTATCACAGACAGCCCTGTCTCCTTGTTTTCTGCTGAATACCTCCCAGTTCCCTGGTCCCCAGCTGATGGCCGCCCAATCTCCTGGTCTCTCGTTGCTGGCCACTCTGTCCTTTTGTCTCTCTTTGCTGGCCTCCTCGTTGCTGTCTTCTTGGGCTCACATCATGGTCCACAGGTCTCCTGGTCCCTCATCATTGGTCTCCCTGTCTCCCGATCCCACATCACTGGCCTCCTTGTCCTTGGGTCCCTCGTTACTTGGTTCCTGGTCCCACATCATCAGTCAGTGTCTCCTGATTCTCCATCTCCTGGTCACCTCCTATCACCTCCCCATTTGTTTCTGTTTGTGCCTGCAGCTTGTTTTCAGTTTGTGTATATATATATTGTGACGAGCAGCAGAGGAAGGCACCAGACGCTTGGAATCTTGCAATCCAGCATACAGCAGCCACACAACCTTACTCTCAGCTGACTGTACCCCAACGGAATAAAACCCCCTAAATACCACCCACTTAGCACTCAGTTTCCCTCCAGAATGATGAGGAGCTGCAGCTCATTACCCCCCCCCCCCCCCCACACACACACACAGTTTGCCCGCCAACTGGCAGTAGTAACCCCTAAGTGAACCCACAAAAGTCCCGAACAGCCAGTCCTGCTCGCCAGCTTGCCACAATATAATAAAACACATCTAACTTCTTTGGATTTTTACACTGTGTTAAATTAAACAGTGTGAAATTTTTACAATGATTATATCAATAGAAATGGCCCAAAAATATTTGAATTGTTGGTGTTTTTTAAATTAATTGCATTAAGAGACAGACAGATGTTTGAACTGTGCAAATGCCTTGCGGGTTTCCAGTACTGTGTGGAAACCCATATGGTGACAATTCAGCAGAAGAGCCACAGTGTGCAGAATGCTCTCCTATTTCAACAGTTCGCACAACCATGGCCTTCAGGTCAAAGTTACCCTCTCTTTACCCACTTTAATAATCTTTATAGCACCTCTGACCTTCACATGATGCATCATCCACACACAGACAATCCTTAGTGCTGTTAGGGCCACAGTATACTTAAATACACTGGCCATTCTCATCTGGGTACATTTTGTCCCTTTTCTTTGCTCACTAGGTAGCAGTCAGAGTAAAATAGTTACCCAGTTGCTATGCAAACCTCAAACCTTGCACGACTGCTGGAAGCCAATTTGACCAAGTGTAGAATTTAGGTGATGGGGCTCCTCAGTGGCAGCAGGGTGCAATAAGACCTTAACTCTCAATGGTCAGCTACAGGTGGCCACTGGCCTGTGGTTTCACAGTAATGAACAAAGTCCTGTTTGAAGTTACAGTCTAAGACATCCCATAATCTCCATAACCTTCAGTCTATACAAGATCATGCGTAACCCGGAGCGGCTGGAAATGTTTCTGGATAGTTAATGTCCAGATTCTGATCCATAGAGTAGTGTTGATTTCCATTTACTTTTATTTTCCCCCACCACATGTGGTCAGTGGCATTCAGTTGTGGTTTTTGCAGCTTTGCTCTCTAGAGAGTTTTCTGTGGATTACCTGAATCTTTGATATTATGTCCCACTGAGGGAAAAATTCCTAAAAGTATTCCAACAGTATTTCTGAAACAGTGAGACTTGACTTGGACTCGAGCACAAAGATTCGAGACTCGACTTGGACTCAGCAAAAATGACTTCTGAACATCTCTGCATCTGACTGCACACCAGTTGATGAATGTCACCATGAGTTCAGCAGGAGGCCTATACAAACTAATGGACAGTGTAGGAGCTGCTACTCTCTTAGTACAGACTACTACAGACAAAACAGGTGACCCCAGTAAAAGACATCCAGACTGGCGTCACATGCTGGCATCTCTCACTTTGCCCAGTTCACCTTATTCATGGTTTTTGCTTTACACTGCTGGAATGCCTTCAAGCCTTTATTTTTAGTGTTGCACCATTAGTACTATTGTCTTTCTCACATTTCCACACCCTTACTGTGACGTCTGGTGAACCTTCATGGATCACCTGAGTATTAGGGGTTAGGGCTCTGGATTCGAGGTGTATGAGTGTGAGTGAGAATGAGGGCTGAGTGAGGTATGCTCACTAGGAGCTGAGTGTGTGAGGGAATGAATGGATACAGGTGAGCTCAGTAGGAGCTGAGTGTGTGAGGGAATGAATGGATACAGGTGAGCTCATTAGGAGCTGAGTGAGTCTGACGTGTGATTGGCTGAAAGCATGTTTAAATCCCGGCTGAGCCAGCAACTCGGTGCGTGGTCACCAAACTCATTGGGGTTCTGTATTGTGAGCTGGAGGGAATGGTGAAGGAGCACCATAAGAGGAGAAAACGTATCAAGGTCGTGTACAGTCATTCTGACTCAAGAAAACATATCGCCCTGTGGTTTGAACTGTGCTGTGTGAGTGAGTTGGGAACTGTGTGTGGGAATTTCCTCCTATTCTGGAAAAGACTTCAGGACTTGAAGGCTGAAAGTGTCACCACGATCAGAGGAAGAGGACTCGAGTGATTGAGAGACGAGTGGCACGTCCTCTGACCGTGTGTTCCATCCATAAGCTCTTCCTGTCTCTGTCTCTGTCTCTCTGTCTCTCTCTCTCTCGTGTTCTAAGCAGGAGTACTGTGTGAAAAGCCCATTTCTCTAAAGGAGGTCCTGGCTATGAACAGAGGACAGTAAGGACCCGTCTGTGCGTTGTAGACAGAGGCGGGACATTTAGGATATCACAAGGACTGAGGATCATCAAGGAGTAGAGAGACTCCTCAAGAAAGGACTCCCCAGGAGTTGAAAGTGTTTTGTATTGAACCTTAAGCTCTTTGTTTTCAATAAACTGTTCCTCTTATATCTGGTTGCGTGCTGCTGTGTCTTTCTCCACTCAGCCCGACATGACACTTACTGTCCACTTTTTCTGGTTTATCTCAGAGTTAAAAGACAAACATTGCGGAGTAAACATGTTAATCCTCTTTAATTGGGTCATTTAAAGCCAAATGCTTGCATTGCAAAATCCTAAAGATTAATAGAACACTTTATTACTGTGCAAACACCACCATGTTACAGAATAGTTTTAGGCTGAACTCTGGTTGCCTTACCATGTCGCATTACAACTACAGCTAGCTACATTTTTGAAAAGTATTTCTGAGCAGTTATTTGATCAACTGCAATGAGATGCTGGCATTTACATATCACCAAAAAAAATGCAAATATGGAGATTCAAGGTCTCAATCTGACGGTGAGGTTTAAAAAATAGCAACTAAAAACAGCTCTTTTAAAAATTGTCACATGATGAGGTGGTGTAGTCCCTGCTCAGACACACATCAAGGTCGAGGTTTTCCCCAGTCTGTAAAAAAAAAAAAAACATTGTAGATGTGGTTCAGTTTAAATTAAATACTTAACGATGGTTTTGTTACTGACAAGTTTACTGTGGTGACTGATTCCTTACTTTTGAACAGTAGTGAAAAAACATCACTATCATCCCACACCAGTACTGGACACCCACCCCAAAATGAAATATACCTTTAAACCAGAGGGTAAACAGCAGATGTGGCAATCCCACACTGGTTCTTCTTGTTCCTGGACATCTTGATGTAGCCGTTTTCACCCCAGTTTACTCCCCAGCTACAAAATAAGTGACTGTTAGTGTTTGGAGCAATTATTCTGCTATGAACTATACAGGAATTGTTAAGCATTTTCTAGTATTTACTATGAAACAAATGTCTTGAGAGAGGAATTTCAGAGCAGGCCGGCAGACAGATCCTTATGCATTTCCATGTTTTACTAACATGATCCTGTACCTGTTCTTGACCAGCCAGTATTCCCGCTCGTCTTCAGTGCCGTAACCAACAACCAGGACGGCATGATTCACATAAGTACTGCTGCAGTACGGGTCATCATACACACCTACAGTCAGCCAGTGAATTCAAAATCAGACAAGAGGTGCCGTTATTAATCAGCTAGTCAGTTATCTGGTAGATCAAGTGATATCTTCAGGCCAACTATGCTCTTCTGGACTATAAGACTCTCAGACAATTGCCAGTGTATTTCACATAATTCTTTTGGACAAAAGCTAACTGAGTTGAGCTAATCTGAGCTAAGCTTGTTCAAGCATTGCTAACAAAACTCTTCTTTAAACTGTCCTCATTTAACACCTATCTCACAAGGAACGCACAGTGCTAGCACAACTACAGCATATCTTTCTAGGTGGCTGTTTTTTAGACAATGGCTATGCCTGTGTTGCCTCTGCATGCCTGTTGTTAACCCTTGCTAAGCTAAAGATCTTGATCCCTGGATTTGCTGACAGATAATAAGCAGGTAACTTGCAGCAACTGTTACAGATTCACTAATGTATCCCTGTATGTCTCAATAGTGATGAGGTATGGTAATGAGTGAGGTCTGTTACCCAGCTTCTTAGAAGTTGCTTGTAGTTTTTAGTGTGCATGTTTAAAGCAAGACTAGTTTCCTGGGTTACCCGACTCATACAGCTGGAAGGTATGACGGCCGATGTCTATGCCAGCAGAAACTGGTCCAACTGTGGCCACAGATTCCTGCAGAGCATTCTCGTCTCCAATGGGCAACTCTTCGTAGTTGCGGCAGGTGGCATTGACTTTCTGTGGTTGAAATCTACACGACCCTTCCTGGGATGATACAGAAAGAAATGTACAGTTGATGAGAACTTTTTCAAGTCAAAAATACGGTGTAAGGTTTATATTCGTTTGTATGAACCTCGAGATGAATCCATGAACTTGAACCAGTTTATTCTGTCAGTTTATTTTACCCTAGTGGTTGACTAGAATGAAAACAGAGATTGTATCCACACTTGCTTCTGAACCCCAAGTTTCTGAGCTCAGAGACTGCCTGTGCTTTCACTGTGGCTGTATTAAACATTGGAGCAAATTTAAAACTAGTACATAATGATGTTTCTTCGTCTTACTATCAACATTCACACAGACTCTGGAATAATGGCAATTTCAATGACCCAGGATTGGTGGGAAAATGGTAGAATCCTCTTACCATCCCCACAGTCCTTGCCAAAACTGTTGATATCATTGTCCCCACCTGACTTGGACATGCATGCATCCCATGCTTCTAGTGTTCTTACTCTCTGGTATAGCCTAAGCCTGTTTTATCCATTAAATTTTAGAACCTGCTTTATTGCTGACTTTCATAGACATAATCTGGATTGTACTGTTGCATCCATGGTACGGGGGGGGGGGGGGGCGCACACATCAGGAGCCACTCATAGGGGGAGTCTCTGACCTGTACCTTCACACAATTAGATGCAATTTTATTAGAGTATATAGGAGCAAAGTCTCATCTTGCCAGAGTCTCACTTAAGTCGCACAAAGACTTGTGACTTGACTTTAGACTTCCCTCAACGACTCGAGACTTGATTCGGACTCGGGTGCTGTGACTCGTGAGTCATAACTTGTAAACAATGTTTATTTCATCTAATTATTTATTTATATCTCACCCTCTTTCCAACGACCCGAAAACCGCTCACCTCGCCCCGGTGTCCCATCACTTTTGTCTGAGGTGAACGGTTTTCAGCTAATAACGGTTTTCGAGGGGTTGTTGGAACGGGGTCACTGAGCCCCATCTCAGTTTCACATTTAGAGTGAGAGATATATTTTTCATATTTAACATTTAGATTTAAGATCATTTAAGGCAAATCCTCCATGTTGGTGAGGCCATTTCACAGCACGCAGTCCCGCCCCTGCTAATGAACAGCGAATTGTAATCACAGGGCGTGGCCTATTAGCATATCTTCTAAACATTTAGATCTCAACATTTACAGCTCAAAAATCCCACATTTAGAGTCGCCATTTGTAAACATTGCAACTCACTTGACTTGACTTGGACTCAAGCACAAAGACTTGAGATTTGTGAACATCTCTGATCTGCCCTAATGGTTATTTGAGGTGGACACGAAGCAAGGCCAGCGCTGGGGATGCAAATCTAATTTGCAACACTCATTACCATGCATTAGAATCACCTTGTCATCATAAGGATATGAGTCCTCAGACTGCAGGCCCCCGCTAGACTTGACATAGTCGAAGGCCTGCGCCGGCCATCCTCCTGCACAGCCGTTGTTTCCAAAACTGAAAGAACAATCAACCAGCTGTTGCTCACTCAGGGGTAGCAGGTTACCTGTCTTCCGGAACATCTGGCCCTCTAGCGCACCTGTCTGAAATGGAGAAACAGAGCTGTCAGAGGCACGGATTCATCTTAGTCTAGACTCTAGAGTTAAATTACCTAACATTGTCCTCTTTAGTGTATTTGTCACATGTGAAAACACCACAACACAGCACACAGTGTCAACAACACAACATTGTTCTCTGCATTTAACCCATCCACCCAGGTAGCAGTGTCATGGGTACCTCAGTGGTGCCACTGGTAGTCCTGGGATTCGAACCCACAATCTTCCAATAACAGGGGCAGCTCCTAAACCACCAGGACACTAGCTGTCCTTGTCCTCCCTGCCTCTTTGTCTGACCTCCTGTGACTCACCGAACTGAAGGCCCAGCAGGAGCCACACGTCATTTGGTTCTTTACCGCAGTCACGTAGCCCTTCTCCCTCCAGTCCACAGTGCAGGGCAGATCGGTGCCCCCTGCTGGCCGAAGGACTGGAGCTGCAGTGCGGGTCTTGGTCCTGTTGAAGGATCGCAGGCAGCCTGCAAACATGGCCTGGTATTCTCGGTTATCCTGTTGGAGAGGGAGACAGTCGGAGGCTTTAACACTTTTCCTTATTTTTGTCACGATTCCCGCCCGCGACCACTGGGGGGGTCGCTATTGGACTAAGGACTTGCTTATACTCTCACCTGGACTCTGGTTCCTTGTGATCAGTCCTCCACCTGATTCACCTTCACCTAGTCACCATGTAATTAGTCTAGCGCCTGCACCTCACTTCATCTCTCTTCACCTCTGCGTATAAATTGCTGCTTGTCTTAGTTATCCCTCACGCGAACATACACTCACCGTATGCCAGTTCCATGCCTTTGTATTGTCTCCAGATTTAGCGGCCATCGTGCCAGGTTTTGTTTCCCCTTCCCTGTTTGAATGTCATTATTAAAAACCAAGTCCAGCATGGAAGTCTGTTCGGCTGTTTGTTTCCTCACTCCACGATCCGGACGGGACTGGGTCGTGACCATTTTATTCTGAAAAGAAATCCAAGCTCTGCCCACTCAAGTCCTTCCAAACATGCTGCTGTTGTGAGGTTGTGAAGTTTTACAGTAAGATGAAACAAAACCAAATGAGAGAAGGTGGCACACACCTCAGTTTTTTACCTACACTGAAATTTAACCAGATTTCTGTAAAAACTTGTTCAGCCTCAGAATGAGAACACAACTGTACCCTCAGGGCTGTAACTAAAAAATTTGTGTTTGTGTGTCCGTCTGTCTTCACAGACACAGTATAAAGTGATGCAATGTTGAGGCTTTTGTAATCAGCTACAGAGCTGAAGAGATGTGAATTACAAAATTAAAGAGCTAATGTGTCTCACCATGTCTGCATGGTGGTTCATGCCGAGTCTGTAGCTCTTGAGTCCCTGGTCGGCCAGCAGGTTGTGCTCCAGGACCAATTTAAGATTGTCCAGCCAGATCATCTTACGCTGAGACTCTTCTTCTGCTGAACTGTAACTCTTACCTGAAGGAAACACACACACACATGCACAGGGTTTACTTTGCTGAAAGAATGAAAATTCGGTTTCAGACGATTTTTTTTACACTACCAAAACAGTGACCCCCAACCTGCAGCTCCAGACATGCGGAAAGTCATTTGTAAAGCGAGCAATGCTGCATCCACAAAGACTTTCTCAACGTCAGGATTCATTTATCATATTCAATCAAAACATCCCGCTGGAGCCCAGAATAGGTGAGACCCTCCCCACCCCCACTCCGTCTGTGTTTCTGAAAAGGCAGGAAAGTTTTCCAGTGATTCTAGTTACTATATGGGCTGCCAGTCTCTGTTTAATACACTATTCTGTTAAAGGCCTACAGAGAATGTTGTTTATCTTTCAGCAGTTTTAAGGCACTTGTTCATGCACTTCACTCAGAATATTAAAATGCACTTGAATTCACTGGTTATATGAGAGAAGATATTTAGCTGTATAATATTTTAGCTTTCTTGCTTTTAGGCTATTCATGAGTGGGGCCAAGTAAAATATTTTATTTCAGATTTTATTTTATATTGTATATTGTTTGAACAGTAAATTTTCATTGTTTTGTAACAGATTTATTCTTTTAATAATTTAATAATTTCTTTCTGTGTTTGGGTTTCGGTTTACGGCAAAGTGTTTCCTAATTTAAGCATCCCCAATATAAACATTAATAAATATAAATAAGGTATCTCGTTTTGTGAGCTCCTGAAACAGGAACATTGTGATGCAGATTTCTCACCAAACTTCAGCTTCCAGGTGTGGAATTCCAGGTCCGCCAGAGAGACACCGGCTGCTCCAGACACGGCCAGAAGGCCAGCGACAGCGAGCAGAACCCTCATCCTGTAACATGTTTAAATGAATTATAGTAAATATTTTCAGATCTGTTCTATTAAACCTGTTTTTGGGTGCATCAATGTCTGCATATGTTTTCGGTTTTAAAACCACACTTCAACCTTTATTTACAATTTAATTTCCAAATCAAAGAGTTAAATAAAACATAAATCCTCCAGCATGCCATTATTAGGGTATGTAATGTCATAATAAATGCATAAACTCCTTTATAATAATAAGATGTCCTGCGTTTTCACTTATCCACATTTTTCATCATCAGTTAGTGGTGTGCCGATCTGATACATTGGTTCAATACAGGCCAGAATTACCGATATCGAAAAAAGCTGAACGACCACAGTAACACTGAATTGAACTTATTCATATCTCTACAGATCAGAGCAACATATAATACCAATAATCACATTTACATTTATGGCATTTATGGCATTTACCACTAGGCCACCACCATCCCATTCAACAGAATGCAAATTACAGAAACAATACAAATAACTAAATAAATGGACAACAATGTAACAGTAATGTTAACAGTACAGTGTGAACAGAGTGTAGTTACTAGTGTTGCACCATGAATCTGCAATAAGTGTGATATTGCACACTCTGAAAGATTAACCCACATCTGCAGAACTCTATAACGGACACATTGTGTGCTAAACACAAATGATATAACTTACAGTACTGGAAGATACTCGAGATTGCAGTATGAGTATCTGTATCGGACTGGTATCAGTATCAACAGATACTAGAAGATGCTGTATCGGTATCAATATCGGTATCAAATAAGTATTGCCAGATACTTGAGGGTGTAATGTCGTATCAGTATACAATTGGTATCGGAAGATACTCAAGATTACAGTATGAGTATCAGATTAGTATCTGTATCAGTACATACAGAATATCTGTATTGGTATCGGAGTATTGGTATCAGATTAGTATCTGTATCAGTACATACAGAATATCTGTATTGGTATCGGAGTATTGGTATCAGATTAGTATCTGTATCAGTACATACAGAATGTCTGTATTGGTATCAGAGTATTGGTATCAGAGTAGTATCGGTTTCTCGTTATTGGATATGAAGTGTTTTTGAGTGAAAGTGTTTCAGTGCTTACCTGCATGTGATGCCCTGCAGCCTCTGTGTGTGTAGGATGCTCCGGTTACTGGCTTTATTCTGACGTTCTTCCTCCTTGACACTTATCTCTGCCCTACAGACATCCAACGATGAATGCACTCAAAGATAAGGCCATGCTTCGTAACGATGGACACACAATACACACATTTTGTGCTGAACACATTCAGAGTGACAGCAAAACAAAAAAATATGACCCCCAGGGATTGAGTGAGCTTGAGTGCTGGATGTGCTTGTGGAGAACATTCTGCCTGCAAAAGGCAAGCGAGTGAGTTACAAGCCACGGCCATGAGGCCATCTGCATCTACAAATGATGTTTTTGAGGTTTTTTTTATTGCTGCATAAAAGAGAAACTATTTTAGGGCACAGCATGAATTTCCCAGCGATAAATAAAAATGTTGTCAAATATGTGACAGATTTACTGAGACTGACAAGTGCACAGAAACTCTGAAGAAAGGCGTGAGCAGTTCGGGGTGTTCATTCATTAAGGTTTACTGTCAGTTAGAAAAGTGGAAGTAGATTCAAAATTTCAAAATTTCAGAGAGAAGCTCATGGATGACAAGCAGATTCTGCTTCTGCTCTGAAGGCCAAAGTCTTTTGCAGCATGTTTCATCCACCTTCCCTTTCCTCTAATCGATTCTCTGTAACTAATGACTGTATGACTGTCCCTGTAACTAATGACTGTATGACTGTCCCTGTAACTAATGACTGTAAGACTGTCTCTGTAACTAATGACTGTAAGACTGTCCCTGTAACTAATGACT